>JANHMN010000014.1:1279230-1312995 GCA_030674055.1 Rhabdomys pumilio | reverse complement strand
GTACCCAGAGCAGTGGACACCTAGCTAGTCTGCTACTGTGAAGACACAATATACTGAGACATCCTAGAGGAGCCACCACACTCAGAGCAGCTGGAGCTCAGGATCACAAAATCACAGAGACATCTGAACCCCGAGGAGTTCTGACACAAGCAAGATAACTGGAAAGACAGGCTCCAGTCAGAGATAGTGAGTGCAAGTAGCACTAGAGTTAACGAGATGGCGAAAGGCAAGTACAAGAACATAAGCAACAGAAACCAAAGTTACTTGGCATTATCAGAACCCAGTTCTCCCACCAAAGCAAGCTCTGAACAACACATCACACCAGAAAAGCATGATTCACAATTAAAATCACTTCTAACAATGAAGATAGAGGACTTCAAGAAGGACATAAATAACACTCTCAAAGAATTTGAGGAGAACACAGGTAAACAAGTAGAATCCCTTAAAGAGGAAACACAAAAATCCCTTAAAGAATTGCAAGAAAACACAACCAAACATGTGAAGGAATTAAATAAAACCATCCAGGATCTAAAACTGGAAGTAGAAACAATAAAGAAATCTCAAAGGGAGACTACCCTGGAGATAGAAAACCTAGAAAAAAGATCAGGGGTTATAGACACAAGCATCACCAACAGAATACAAGAGATAGAAGAGAGACTCTCATGTGCATAAGATATCATGGAAAACACTGACACAACTGTCAAAGAAAATGCAAAATGCAAAAGGCTCCTAACCCAAAACATCCAGGAAATCCAAGACACAACGAGAAGGCCAAACCTAAGGATAATAGGTATAGATGAGGGTGAAGACTCCCAACTTAAAGGGCCAATAAATATCTTTAACAAAATTATAGAGGAAAACTTCCCTACCCTAAAGAAAGAGATGTCCATAAATATACAAGAAACCTACAGAACTCCAAACAGACTGGACTAGAAAAGAAAAACCTCCTGTCACATAATAATCAAAACATCAAATGTACAAAACAAAGAAAAAATACTAAAAAGTGTAAGGGAAAAAGGTAAAGTAACATATAAAGGCAGACCTATAAGAATTACACCAGACTTCTCATCAGAGACTATAAAAGCCAGAAGATACTGGACTGATATCATACAGACCCTAAGAGAACAGAAATGCCAGCCCAGACTACTATACCCAGCAAAACTCTCAATCAATATTGATGGAGAAACCAAAATATTCCATGACAAAACCAAATTTACACAACATCTTAACACAAATCTAGCACTTCAAAGGATAATTGGTGTAAAACTCCAACACAAGGAAGGAAACTACAACCTAGAAAAAACAAGAAAGTAATCTTCCAACAACCCTAAAAGAAGGTAGCTATAAAAACATAACTCCACTGCCAATAACAAAAATAACAGGAAACAACATTCATTTTTCCTTAATATCAATGGACTCAATTCTCCAATAAAATGACATAGACTATCAGACTGGATACATAAACAGGACCCAACATTTTGCTGCATACAGGAAACACACCTTTGTGAAAAAGACAGACACAAGCACAGAGTAAAAGGATGGAAAACAATCTTCCAAGCAAATGGTATCAAGAAAAAAGCTGGAGTAGCGATTCCAATATCAAATAAAATTATTTTTCAACCAAAAGTAATCAAAAAAGATAAAGAAGGACACTTCATATTCATCAAAGGTAAAATGTACCAAGAGGAACTCGCAGTTCTGAACATCTATGCCCCAAATGCAAGGGCACCCACATACATAAAAGAAACTTTACTAAAGCTTAAAGCATACATTGCACCTCACACAATAATAGTGGGAGATTTCAACACCCCACTCTCAGCTATGGACAGATCATGGAAACAGAAACTAAACTGAGACACAATGAAACTAACAGAAGTTATGAACCAATTGGACTTAACTGACATCTGTAGAACATTTTATCCTAAAACAAAAAAATATACATTTTTCTCAGCACCTCATGATCCTTCTCCAGAATAGACCATATAATTGGTCACAAAAAAAAGGCCTCAACAGATACAAAAAGATTGAAATAATTTCTTGTACTCTATCAGATCACCATGGATTAAGACTCGTCTTTGATATGGTTAAAAACAACGGAAAGCTCACATACACATGGAAACTGAACAATGCTCTACTCAATGAAACCTTGGTTGAGGAAGAAATAAAGAAAAGAAATTGCCAGCCGGTGGTGGCGTATGCCTTTAATCCCAGCACTTGGGAGGCAGAGGCAGGCAGATTTCTGAGTTCGAGGCCAGCCTGGTCTACAGAGTGAGTTCCAGGACAGCCAGGACTACACAGAGAAACCCTGTCTTGAAAAAAAAAAAGAAAAGAAAAGAAAGAAAGAAAGAAAGAAAGAAAGAAAGAAAGAAAGAAAGAAGAAAGAAATTAAAGACTTTTTAGAATTTAATGAAAATGAGGACACATCATATCAAAACTTGTGGGACTCCATGAAAGCAGTACTAAAAGGAAAACTCATAGCTCTAAGGACCCACAAAAAGAAACTGGAAAGAACATACACTAACAACTTGACAGCACACCTGAAAGCAGTAGAACAAAAATGATCTAATATACCCAAGAGGAGTAGATGGCAGGAAATAATCAAACTCAGGGCTGAAATCAATCAAGTTGAAACAGAAAGAACTATACAAAAATATGAACAAAACCAGGAGCTGGCTCTTTGAGAAAATCAACAAGATAGACAAACCCTTATCTAGACTAACCAAAGGGCACACAGACAGTATTGAAATTAATAAAATCAGAACTGAAAAGGAAGATATAACAACAGAAACTGAGGAAATTAAAAAAATCATCAGATCCTACTACAAAGGCCTATACTCAACAAAATTGGAAAATCTGGATGAAATGGACAATTTTCTAGATAGATATCAGGTACCAAAGTTAAACGAGAAGCAGATAAACCATCTAAACAGCCTCATAGCCCCTAAAGAAATAGAAGCAGTCATTAAAAATCTCCCCACCAAAAAAAGTCCGGGGCCAGATGGTTTTAGTGCAGAATTCTATCAGACCTTCCAGGAAGACCTAATACCAATTCATGTCAAACTATTCCACAGAATAGAAACAGAAGGAAGAATACCCAATTCGTTCTATGAAGCTACAATTACGCTCATACCTAAAACTCACAAAGACCCAACAAAGAAACAGAACTACAGACCAATCTTTCTTTTGAATATTGATGCAAAAATACTCAATAAAATTCTCGAAAACCAAATCCAAGAACACATCAAAGCAATCATCCATCATGATCAAGTAGGCTTTATCCCAAGAATGCAGAGATGGTTCAATATTTGGAAATCTATCAATGTAATCCACTACATAAATAAACTCAAAGAAAAAAACCACATGATCATCTCACTAGATGCTGAGAAAGCATTTGACAAAATCCAATATCCCTTCATGTTAAAAGTCTTGGAAAGATCAGGAATTCAAGGTCCATACCTAAACATAGTAAAAGCAATATACAGCAAGCCAGTAGCCAACATCAAACTAAATGGAGAGAAACCTAAAGCAATCCCACTAAGATCAGGGACTAGACAAGGCTGCCCACTCTTACCCTACCTATTCAATATAGTACTGGAAGTCCTAGCTAGAGCAATTAGACAACAAAAGGAAGTCAAAGGGATACAAATAGGAAAGGAAGAAATCATGCAGATGATATGATAGTATACTTAAGTGACCCTAAAACTTCCACCAGAGAACTCCTAAACCTGATAAACAATTCAGCAAAGTGGCTGGATATAAAATCAACTCAAACAAATCAGTAGCCTTCCTATAATCAAAAGATAAACAGGCTAAGAAAGAAATTAAGGAAATGATACCCTTCACAATAGTCACAAATAATATAAAATGTCTTGGAGTGAACCTAACCAAGCAAGTGAAAGATCTGTATGACAAGAAATTCAAGCCCCTGAAGAAAGAAATGAAAGAAGATCTCAGAAGATGGAAAGGTCTCCCATGCTCCTGGATTGGCAAGATTAATTTAGTAAAAGTTGCCATCTTGCAGAAAGCAATCTACAGATTAAATGCAATCCTCATCAAAATTCCAAATCAATTATTCATAGAGATAGAAAGAGCAATTTGCAAATTCATTTGGAATAACAAATAACCCAGGATAGTGAGAACTATTCTCAACAATAAAAGAACTTCTGGGGAAATCACCATCCATGACCTCAAACTGTACTACAGAGCAATAGTGATAAAAAAAAAAAAAAAAAAAACCCTGCATGTTATTGGTACAGAAACAGTCAGGAAGATCAGTGGAATAAAATTGAAGATCCAAAAATGAACCCACACATCTATGGTCACTTCATCTTTGACAAAGGAGCTAAAACCATCCAGTGGAAAAAGGACAGCATTTTCAACAAATGGTGCTGGTTCAACTGGAGATAAGCTTGTAGAAGAATGCAAATCAATCCATTCTTATCTTCTTGTACAGAGCTCAAATCCAACTGAATAAAAGACCTTCACATAAACCAGATACACTGAAACTAATAGAAGAGAAGGTGGGGAAGACCCTCGAATACCTAGGCACAGGGGAAAAGTTCCTGAACAGAACACCAATGGCCTACGCTATAAGATCAAGAATTGACAAATGGGACCTCATAGAATTGCAAAGCTTCTGTAAGGCAAAGGACACTGTCAATAAGCCAAAACAACTACCAACAGATGGGGGAAAGATCATTACCAATCTTACATCCGATAGAGTGCTAATATCCAATATATACAAAGAACTCAAGAAATTATACTCCAGACAACCAAATAACCCTATTTAAAAATGGGGTACAGAGTTAAACAAAAAATTCTCAACTGAGAAAACTCGAATGTCCGAGAAACACCTTAAGAAATGCTCAACATCCTTAGTCATCAGGGAAATGCAAATCAAAACAACCCTGAGATTCCCCCTCATACCAGTCGGAATGGCCAAGTCCAAAGACTCAGGTGATAGTAGATGCTGGATGTGGAGAAAGAGGAACACTCCTCCATTGTTGATGGGATTGCAAGCTGGTACAACCACTCTGAAAATCAGTCTGGCAGTTCCTCTGAAAACTGGACATAGCATTACCCGAGGACTCAGCTATACCACTCCTGGGCATATACCCAGAAGATGCTCCAACATATAACAAGGACATATGCTCCACTATGTTCATAGCAGCCTTATTTATAATAGCCAGAAGCTGGAAAGAGCCCAGATGTCCCTCAACAGAGGAATGGATACAAAAAAAAATGTGGTACATTTACACAATGGAGTATTACTCAGCTATTAAAAATAATGAAATCAAGAAATTCTTAGGTGAAAGGATGGAACTAGAAAATATCATCCTGAGTGAAATAATCCAATCACAAAAGAACACACATGGTATTTACTCACTGATAAGCAGATATTAGCCCAAAAGCTTGAAATAGCCAAGATAAACTCACAGACCACATGAAGCTCATGAAGAAGAAATACCAAGTGTAGATGCCTCTGTCTTACTTAGAAGGAGTAACAAAATTCTCAAGGGAGCAAATATGGAGACAAAGTATGGGATAGAAACTGAAGGAGGGGCCATCTGGAGACCATTCCACCTGGTATCCATCCCATGTGCAGTCACCAAAGGTAGACGCTGATGTGGATGTCAGAAAGTGCATGCTGACAGGAGCCTGATATAGCTGTCTTCTTAGAGGTCTGCCAGAGCCTGACATATACAGAGGCAGATGCTCACAGCTAACCATTGAGCTGATCAAGGGTTTCCCAATGGAGACGTTAGAGAGAAGACTGAAGGAGCTGAAAGGGCTGGTGGCCCCATGAGAAGAGCAACAATACCAACCAACCAGAGTTCCTCAGGGTCTAAACCTGGGAAAACATAGGGAGGGACCCATGACTCCATCTGTATATGTAGGGGAGGATGGCCTTGTTGGACATAGGTGGGAGAGGAGATCCTTGGACCCATGAAGGCTGAACACCGAGTGGGGGGGAATTCGAGGGTGGGGAGGTGGTAGTGGGGGGTAGGTGGGGGTACATCCACATAGAAGCATGAGGAGGGGGGATGGGACTGGAGGTTCCTGGGTGGTGGGGGGAATGGGGTAATAAAATCTGAAATGTAAATATAATATCCAATAATAAAAAAAGAAAGTATACAACCAGTGACTAGCTATAAATATTATGTAAACATTGAATAGCTTGTTTTATCCATGAAGGAAAAAATGACGTTTTTAATGGTGTTTTTTCTAAGTTATTTTTTACAAAGCATGGAAGAATTTAGAAAACTTGATTTTTCCTTCTATTCCTAAAAATATTCTCACTGGATCATGGGAAACTTTTATAGTAAAAATCAATGTTCTCATAAAAGTAATCAAACTTGGAGCAGTGTAATTTAGTGACAAGAGTACAATATTCCAAGTCAGAAGATCCAGGTTTGGCTGCCATTCACATAGCAGCCAAGTGAGCTTAGGCAGCTTGCTTCACCTTTTATTTTTTATTTGTTGAGTGCTATGGAATAGAACCCAGGCCTCAGTCACCATTTCAGCTTCTTCCAGCTAGCTCTACATTTGTGGTTTCTCCATAATTCAGTGGACGTATCATTTTCTTTGTAGGATTTATAAATGTAAAATGCTACACTAAGTGAGAGTAGGGAAGCCTTGGTTTCTTTCTTCAGATTCTTGTTATTTTCTAACATTGGAATAGGGGATAAAAACTCAGTTTAATATTATGTGACAAAAGCAAAAGTTATTGGGGCACCATGATGAAAGATGACGCACCTTAATGGTACTTCATAGAAGGAAGTTGTGGTCATGTGGATTGATCGGCAATAATGATTGTTTTCTAGTAGCCATACGTCTTTCTAGTGTTTCTCAGATTCATTTCAGGATGGTTATATGGTTCTAAGAGAACCCTAAAGTTGACCTATTTCTCATTCCTACTGGTACTTGAGTATGCTTGTCAATATAACTCCACAGCCTCTAGCACCATGTCTTGCTCAGCATGGAAATAATCCAATTAGTGTGAATGAGACTGAGGGGACATTTAGAAGAATAATAATGTATCTAAGAAGGAAGTTTGGATCTTCAATGGGTGGACCATGGACTTTCACACTCTTACATACTCCCTGAAGGTAAATGAGTGAGCTTGCAGCATTAAGAACCAGTTGAAGACACTTCCATCTGGCTTAAGTTGAGTTGGATTTTCTGTTCATTGTAACAGCAAGCAGTCACTAACTGAAGTAAAGCTTGGCAAGCAAGAGCTTTTAGCCTGTTGCATAAGGATTTATGCACTTCATCAGAGAAACAGAATGCTTCTTAGAGCATTTTAATGTAATCTATCAGACAAAGTGCACAAAGGAACTTTATAGGACTCTGCATTTGACAGTAGAGAAAAATCTGTCAAAATCAAAATTGTAAGTCTTACATTTAAAATATATATATGTTAAATGAAGAATCGTAATTTTCAAGGTAAACCCTTGCTTAAGAAATATCAGCCTATGATGCCCCAGAGTAGGGGAAAGGGAGAGTGGGGAGGCAAGGGTGGATGAGTGGATGGGGGAACAGCCTCATAGAAGCAGGGGGAGGGGGGATAGGATAGGGGGTTTCCTTTATTTGAAATGTAAGTAAAGAAAATATCTAATGAAAATAAAATAATAAAAAAAGAATTATCAGCCTATAATGACTAAAGTTAGAAGATGTTTTAGTTTACTGGTGCTGTAAAAAATACAACAGTAAAAGCATCTTAAGAAAAAACAGGTTTTTTTTGGCTTATGTCCATCATGGTGAGAAGGCATGTCCTCAGAGGCACGAGGTCAGCCAGCACTCAGGAAGCAGAGTGATCCTGTATTGTGCACACACAGGAAGCATGAAGAAAGAAAAAAAGTAGAGTCATGCTCTAAGCCTCAAAGCCTGCCCCAGCGATGCACTTTTTCCAGCAAGGCAAAGGTTCCATAACCTTCCCAAACAGCACCACCAATTTGGGGACATCTGTTTCCATGAGCTTAAGGGACATTTCTCATTCAAACCACAAAAAAAAAAAAAAAAAAAGAAAGAAAGAAAAGAAAAGAAAAGAAGAAGAAGAAGAAAAAAATGTTACTTGCAAACACTTTCCATTGGGAACTGTGCTGATTTATCAGCTAATTGTTTGCTATTATTTAAGTCGCATCAAGTACAAAGAAAGCCTCCACACAATTTGGGGAAAATGCTTAGATACTTAACAATTATCACAGACATTTGTTCCACTTAAAATTAACCTTTTAGGTGTAGACTTATTTTGCTGTTCTTTTTCATAGCTAGGTCAGAAATGACAATGATAAACTTGCAGAAATAGATTATTATACTAATGGCTCATAGAGACTCACCCCCATACCAATTTCCACTCTGTATAATCTTAACCCACACTGAGACTAAGCTTGATCATGGGGTCTGTTTTAAAGAAGGAGATAGAAGCATATGTTTCACAAGCCAGATGATTGATAAATACTTGTACATGGATGGCTGCATGACCCTTCGGGGACATTCTCCTGACATCACCATTCTATGAAGAAGCCTAGAAGAAAATATTGCACGGGAGCAGAGGCTCAGTCACTCAGTAACTTCAGCAGGGTGCAGCCTCTGGATGACCCTCCAGTTGTAAGTATCCACACATGTGAAACAAGGAGAAAGCTGTAGACCTGCTGATCAAACCTTAGAACTCTAAGAAACCATATCATAGTAATTTAAACCCTTGAATATTGGAGTGATTTGGTTCACTGAATAAATAACTAAACAGGAGAAAGTGCAGAGGCAATTCAAAGTCAACCTGGCTATATAGCAAGACCTTTTCTTAAAGAAGGGAGTAGAAACCTCAGGCTTGGATTCAAGTCTCCAATAGCTTGATGAGTTGGAATATTTAACTGATTATCACACAGTTTAATGAGCTGTCACACTAATGTCAAATAACTCAACAAAGAAACTAAAATTCTGTGCCCTTCCCCCAGGCCTAAGCAGGCCTGCAAGTCATTGACCACGACAAGACCAAACAACAATAGGACCTAGAAGGAGGCATTGCCTTGCCAGTCTTGGCGCCCTGAGGTCTGCTACTGAGCTAAGAAGAATGGACTGCCTGCTGAGCTAGCCTTGACACCTTCCAGACTACTATCTCCTCACCTAGCCTCTGAGCGGTACCGAGTAGACACTCTGGGGGGTGGGGCTTCCCCTTTATATGTGAAAGCAAATTATTAAACTTTGGGCCTTGATCAGAATACTTTGTCTTGGCCCCACGTTTCTCTCGCCCTCCTTCCCGTTAATCCCTAGGCTTCGTCTCAGGAGAACCTGGTGATCGTGGCTGCAGGCAGCTACAAAATTCAAAGTAGAGAATCAGGTCTTAAAGACTATATTTCCATGTGGAGAAATCTTGTTTCACAAACTGGGGAAGTCCTGTTATCGTTTTGTTAAGTCTGGTTCGTAAGACAATAGTCTTATGTGACTAATGCAAGCCATGACCAAATTGTTAAAATAAAGAATTAGAAGCCATTAGACTGCTGTGTCTTTTATGTTTCTACTTAAGCAAACTAAAACCTAACAACTGAAAAGAAAATAGATCTTAAATTCAATCAATTACAAGAGGACAACTAGGCAACTGGTATCGAATTAGCCACTGTCTTAGAGTTTGATTTCTGTGAAGAGACACCATGACCAAGGCAATTCTTATAAAGGAAAACATTTAATTGGGGCTGGTTTACAAAATCAGAGGTTCAGTCCATTATCATCATGGCAGGGGAGCAGGGTGGCATGAAGGCAGACATAGAGCTTCTACATCTTGATTCATAGGCGGCAAGAGTCAAAGGGACACTATCTTGCCTTGAGCACCCGAGACCTCAAAGCCCCTACCACTAGTGACATACTCCTTCAACAAGGCCACACCTACTCCAACAAGGCCACACCTCCTGTTTGTTCAGTTTGATTAGTGGATGAGGTACCTGATGAACTTGGTGTGGCAGTCACCTCTTGTAGTCCAGTCACTCCTTTATAGCATCACTGGGTGGAGACAAAGCCTTTAACACATGAGTTGGAGGAAGGATATTCTTAGCTCTGGGGCAGGAAAAAGGAGAGGTTTGAGAGAAAGACATTGAATCTGGACATATACACACAAACACTACAATATATGTTATATGATATTATATATATGTATACATATATATATATATATATATATATATATATATATGATATAAACTTTGTTAAGAGATTTATTAACATCGCATAGTAAAACAGGAAGGCAGAGGTATCAGCCCTACTACTAGACAAAACAATTGTTTACTTTTAAAGATCTTCAAGGGAGGATAAAGTCCTTAGACCAAGGAGGCAAGAGGCCTGTCAGTATGTAACTTATGCTACAATGATGGGGATTACAGAAACACTGTTTAGGAGAGAGGGACTTGATTAATATCTGACTGCAATCAAACTACTTTGGGCTAATCATGGTGACACATGCCTTTAATGCCAGCACTCAGTAGGCAGAGACAGGCCTACTGTGAGTTTGAGGCCAGCCAGATTTTACAGAGCAAATTCAAGGTCAGGTAAGGCTATATAGCAAGACTGTGGCTTAATAAAACTGTCAGGAGCAGTCTAGGAAAGGCTAAGGCTAGCAGGTGGCTCATCTGGAGGTGATCCACCATCTTTGCATGGTCTGCAATGAGTGAGCCTGGAGAGGCAAGACTCCAAGAGACTTCACCCTAGGATTGCTTTACCGCAGTTGATCTGCCTTTCCTGTCACTGTTACATCTCCTAAGGAGTCCTGGGCATCAGCCTACCCTATTGAGCACACTTCCTGAAGATCAACATAAAGATGAACTTTCATGAAGTAATGCTGTTTAGATGAATTAATGATTTTATAGAATTCCTGATTTGATTCAAATAATTTTAGGAAGAAAGTTTTGAGAGATTTTGTTCTGCTAGAAAGATGTAATAAAGTTCGAATCCAGAATAGAATGTGCCCACTCCTCATATAGTAAGTAAAGGCTGCACAGTGAGAAATACAGTGAACTTCCATAATTACACTAAAAAGAAAAACAGGCTTAGGACAAATTTGTGTTCAAAGAAAAACATTCAGGACCAAGGATGAATCCACAGGTGTACACTGTGATAAGGCAAGGCCTTATAAAAAAAAACTGTTGCTTTAAACTTGTTGACATTCTTCTGTAACTCCCATTTTAATATTTTATCCATGAAGTAATTCTTTTCTTACATAGAGAGCTTTTTAAGCTATAAGAAAGCTGAAAGTAATAAAGGAAAACGGCAACACTGTTTCCCCTTCACCCGATGTGTGCGTTGTCTGTGTGACTTTTTTCTTTTTCTTTTTCTCTCTGGGTCAGAAGAGTTAATTAGCTCTGAGCTTCTCCCCCTGGTCACCAGGAGGCTCCTGACTGACCTGACAGAGGAAGGAACTCTATCGATACATCCTTTTACTTGATTCATGTGTTAAATGCCAGAGATTCGGGCTTATGTACGCATAAATAATAAGTTGCTTATTTAACCATTAAGAGTTAAGTTTGTAAGTTTCTTACAACAGTAAGAACGAATTAAGTCTCCAGTGTAAAAAGCACAGAGAGTTAAAGAGAAAAGAAGCCACAGGTTTCTAGTCACAGAATAAGCAAGAGAGTGTTAAGTCTCCAGAAGCCACAAGCTTCCAATACAGTCAGAGTTACAAGGGCGGAGATCATCAGTCTCTAGCAGACACTTCAAATCTAAAGCATCACACATGTATTGTCATTGGAAATATCCCACCAGGTTTTGCAGACTTCTTCCTATTAATAATTTTCTTTTCTGCTTCAATGTTCATGCTATGCCGCTTTTCCCTTAGACACTTGTAATGGATTCCTGGACTACTTTTAAATTGATTCACCCCATTCATGCTCAAAAAACCTTGAATTTTAAACAATTTTTATATATGTGAACTGTATTTACATTTATATCTGTCCTCTTTCAGACTCCTTCCTTATATACCCTCCTCAAGTTCATGACCTCTTTTTCTTTCATTATTATTCTTACATATATATTTTTTAAAGTGTATAAATACAATCTGAATCAATTTGGCATTGCTTATAAGTTTTTAGGACTGACCATTTGGTATTGGATAACCAAGTAGGGAGCTTGTCATGGGGAAGGCTGACTCTCCCTTCCTCTGCTATCATTAATCGTCTGCAGCTCTTCATCTAGGCGTGGAGTGGGGCCCTGTGAGATTTTTCTCATTCACAGGTCAACTGGTGTTGTCAACGTTCAAATCTTGTTCAGGCAACAATATTGTTGAACACTGAGTGTGGCCTTCCTGTAAGATGTAGACAACCTAATGGCCTGGTCCACTGGCAGTTACAATGTTTCTAGCCCCTCTTCTCCACTTTCCTTCCTTTGGGTTAAGGTTGTGTTGTGGATACATTGTTTGGTGCTGGGCACCGGAAGTCAGTTGTTCTTTGTATTTTTACTACATAAAGCTTTCTGTCATGGCTACAAAAAGAAGCTTCTTTGACGAGAGGTGAGAATTACACTTATCTGTGGGCATCGAGTATTTTAAATGCAGTTAGAGATTATACTACTTTAGGGATACGGCTAAACTTGAAAATGTTAACATATTTAAACTTCAGTTCTTAATATCATTGTAATAGTTACAATTTATTAAGTGTTTTCCACAAAACAGGCATTGTGCTTGGCATTTCACAAGCACTAACTCAGGGAAACCCCACAACAAGCTGGAAGGCACATCCTGTCATCGCCTACAGTCAAGGAACTAGAGAGAAGGAGAAATTGTCCACAGCCAGACAGCTTCTAAGTGACAAAGCTTATCTCTTTGCTGCTGTTTTCCTCTGAAAATTTGATAAACAAAAACTTGGGGGGTTGTTTGTTCATTTTAAGATACAAACCTTACTTTGCAATAATACATGGCATCAGGAAGAAGCTGGGAGGGAAGATGTTCGGTATAGAAAGCCAAAACAACATTAAATCCTGACTTGCTATCTAAAGAACAAAATTATATTTTGGACAAACAGCATATGACCATCAGAATTTCTCATCATCTCAGCTTCTAAACAAGTCAAGAACTCATTTCCTGCAAATGAAGAAGCATACCACTGAAGTCTGTCAAATCCACTCTTCTCATACATGCCTGCTCAGCCAAAGACCACATCTCTAAACCCTCTTTGCTCCTAGACACGGCAAGTGATTCAGTTCCCTGGGTGGACTGTGATAGGAGTAACATCTGTGCCTTCCAGTCATGGGCCCTGCCATGTACTTTCTCCCCCCCCCTCCCAAGTGGCCACAGTTCCTTGTGGTAGAGTGACTCAGGATCATCCATGAAGATAAGGAAACTGAAGAACTGAATTCACCTTATGCTTAAGTCATCTTATAGTAAAGACAAACCAGGTTCATGCCTATTTATGACTAAACTTCTGTTTTTCAAGGATTGTGCTATGCCCCACCTATAGCCTTAACTACAAATTGTTCTGTATCTCCTGCTCTAGGAATGGCAATAACGCCTTTGATTCAGGAGTTCATTATGACTAACTTGTTATGCTTATGTTCTGTTTCTGTAACCCTTTCTATTTTGTGAAACAAATCCCTCACTTGGAAACCTCCTACCCCTGAGCTACAAAAACCTCGTCTTTCTCATATCCAGGGTTTCTCTTCAAAATGCTGATAGAGAATGAAACAGTTAGCTGGCCAGACCCAGTGTACCTCTAAAATAAAACTTGTTTTAATTAAATAATCATGGATTTGGTCTTTCTCCCTACAGTTTTCAGGTTTAAAAGAAACATTCTGGAACATGGCAGAGCACCAATAGGAATGCAGTCTGGATCTTCTGGAATCTTGTGGTACAGAGGCAGGCCAGCCTAGGCTAAGGATAATATGAGACTGTACGTCTGTCATCCTTAAACCACTGCATTTAGTGAGTTCTTGTTACAATAGATAAGCTTTCCCTTTACATAATAGTCTAAGGTTCTACTAAATTAGATAAAGATATGGCTCATCCTTCAGTTTTCTGCTCCAGGAGCTCTCTGCATTCCCAGGCCATGCTAGTGTGAATTACACGGACACAAAGTTACACTATGACACTCCTTAGGGGCTTAAGGATGATCTAGAGCTTGACTTGTGGCTATAGCCAAATGGCATCTATGGGGGAATTTGTTCTATTTACCTTAAAGGATGTCCCTTAATGTCAGAAGAGACTTTGTATCCATCTAAGACTTTTAAAGAAATCTCATTCACAGTACAAGAGCAGCAGTAAGACACAGCAAGCTGTGGTACCCATTGTTAACCCCCATGCCTTTCCTGTCTTGCTAGCAGAAGCTGGTTTTATTCAGAATCAACATGTTCACATGCTGTTGCTGAGTAACAAAATACCTCAAACGTTATGGCATAAAATAACCATTACTTGATTATGTTCATGGATTTCAGAGCTGGAGTTCAGAGCAAGTGCACCAGAAGAACTTGTCTGTGTAGAACTTCATCTTGGAAGAAAGAAACGGAAGGGGCTGTAATCACCTAAGAGTTTCTAACTTTGTACAAAAAGCACCTTGGATACTCAAAAGCTGGGCTCATCGGGATCTACTGACTAAGGTACTCACATGTTCTTCCAAGTGGCCTCAAGAGAGCCAGAGCCAGATTAATCAGACACACAAAGATGGCATCCTAGTGACAGAGCAGAAGCAGTATGTCGTATCACTGCCTCAGAACCCAGGCAGCATCTATCTCTGTGTCCTATTGATCGAAGCAGTCACACGCCTGCCAGATGAATAGAGAAGTGAACACAAATCAATTCTTCTCATGGAAGGAGTGACAGAAAGGCTACGGTACTGCTGTCATGTTGCCATGCCAGCCTTCAAGTAAAAAAGCTGTGTCCCAGTCAAGGAGGTGACTAAACAATTGCTATGGTTTAGATATGACTTGAGTGCATCTCCCAAAGAGTCATGTACACAATGGTTGTTTGGATATGTTATGACCTTCAGCTAATTTCACTTAGAAGCTGTACTTAAGAAAAATATAGGAAACATTCCTAGTATCTTCCTTATAACCATTTAGGAACTGTTTAACAACAAACGCTCCAACTGGAGTAAGATAAAAGTCCTTGAAATTAGGAAGTCCAAGAACACACAATAGTTTTGGGAAGAGCTGGATGGATCCTGATGCAGAAAATACATCACCAGAAACATCTGTCCTTCCTGTCAGCTCTCCCTTTCTTAGATTGTCTCATTCGGAGACTTTGACCCCATAAAAACTCAGCACTTTCTAACAACATACAGTTGAATGCAACCAATGGAAAGACACTGTCTTATATTAATTAAAACCAGCAAGAATTAAAGGACCAACCTTACTCACTTGGACATGTGACAAAATTTGGATTATGTACACATGCTTTTTTAAGGACCATGAATATCAGGCCTTCCTGGGGCTTCTGGCAGGAGAGTTGATCTGCATTATTGCACTTGAGGTAATACTAAATAAAGGATCTGGGTAATAAATAATAGATAGACATTCAATGTGCAAGTTTCTAGCTTTACCATTCTGACTGCTGTGTTAACTGCATTCAACTGACTCTTCATCCACAAACTTTAAAAATACATTTGAATTTCTAAAACAACTTTTAATTTTTTTAATTAGCATTTTATATTATTGTATATCTACTATATTTATATATTATATACTTTTATATAATATATAAGAAATATGTACACATATATAAGTATATTATATGTAAATATATTATCATATATTTAAAATGTAGATACCAAAACCTTACCCTACGCAAAAACGTTCTAGAGTATACTCCTCTGTGATAATGCTGTGGCCCTGACATTATGAGAAGAAAAAAGTATTTCAGAGTCATATGTTTGGAACATTATGTTAAAGAGATTTTGCTTCTTTTTAAGTTTATTTTATTATAAAAGACACAAAAACACTGAGAGTGTAATACAAAAGAACACCCACATAGTCAGCACTGAATTGCAAGATTTGTTAGCATTTGCTGTGTTTGCTTTTGTGTTCAAGTGGCTGACAGGGATAAACCGGAACTCTTGCAGGCACCATGAGCTCATCTCGAGACACTGTGCCTCTGCCTCTGAGCACACGACTGCTGATACATTCTTACATAACTCTAAAAGCATGATTGGGCTCAAGAAAATTAGCAATAAGTTTTCCTAATAACTATTACTTTTTATTGAATCTTTGTGAGCTTCACATCATGTACCCCAGTCCCACTCATCTCCCCATCCCCTGGAATCTGCCCTTGCAACTCCATCTAAAAGAAAATAAAAAACAAAATAAACAAACAGAACAAAGCATAGGAAACATCTCGTGTGTTCTGTAGTGTGTCACACTGTGTCCCACAGAATAACACTCTGTCCACATATCTTCACTTGCAAAGCTTCATTGCAATGAAGTCATTGGTATGGTTTAAAACCTCTGGCTTCTGTGACACCATCAATACTGGATTCTCCCAATTACCCTGTAGTTGCTCTGCGAAATGGAGATTCTGGAGCTTTGGATCTGCAGGACTGGCCCTTTCAAGAGCTCCAGCAGTTCATAGGTGAGGCAGATGTTGATCTAACTCAGAGCCTGGATCTGTGCCTGGGTGGTGGCTGAGCTGGTCAACATGCACACCACCAGGGCAAACTTTCCAGCACATCCTAGTTAGATCACCCTAGTTAGATCAGCTGGCAAGGCATGAGGCCAGCTCACCTGAGTGAGGACTCCTTTACTGTGCTGCCTGGGAGAGGTAGAGCCAGCTCTCCAGAGTGCTGAAGCCACTGAGGAAGGAGTCATTTCTGCATAGCCACTGGATATCAGTTTGGTCTCTAACAGCAGCCCAGACCAGGGACATCTGTAAAGTCTTCTGTGGTAATATGAACCAGGGACATCAACACTGACCCCTGCTGCTGCATGGCCACAGACCCAGATATGGCCCTTAGGAGCAGCACAGACTGGGACTCCACCATGGAGGCAGGGCAGGCCACTCAGCACAGGCCACTCCTCTCCACCTCCTTGTCTCCAGCTCCACCTCTCTTCATAATACTCAAACTGTTCCACCTCTTTCTCTCGAACCTGCTGACGACATTCTTGCACATTGTAGTGGCTCCTGCTGCAGGTGACCATGAGGCTGGCTGGTGGCCTCTAGGTGTCTTCCTTCCACTCGCTCGAGCTGTGACTAGTCACTTTTATACTCAGTTCACAGACACATGTTCTCTGATTTTGTCAGTATAACTTGAATTTTTTTCCTTTGAATTAAAATCTAATTGCAATCCATTCACTTAATTTTATTGTTTTGTTCAAAAAAATCTTTTGATCTCTTTAAAAAAAATGATACTGTGTATTTAAAGGAACTAGTTATCTTGAGAGTCTTTTAAAAAATCTTTCTTTTATATTGACCTATTTTGTATGCGTGTGTGTGTGTGTGTGTGTGTGTGTGTGTGTCTGTGTGTATGTGTTTGTAAATAGGCACTTATACCGTGTACCACGGACCATCTGTGAAGGACAGAGGACATCTTTCAGGAGTTGGCTCTCCTTTCACCATGTAAGTTGAAGATACAGAATTCAGTTGATCAGGCTTCATAATAAACACTTACCCACTAACCCATCTCACTAAGCCACCTGCCCATTCACTTGTTGCTAAAACATCAGCTTTTACCTTGGCATGGGTATACCAGACAAGTCATTTAGTAAACAGTGGGGATATCTATAAAGCATTTAAACATGTCCTACTAAAAACTACATTTGTATCAAATTCATCTTCCTCTTAGGCTAAACCCCAAAGCAAATGGCAAAAGGAAAAGAGACGATGAATCTCTTGAAACTAAATTATTACTTTTACAGATTTTACAAAGATATTCTACCTCTATTATTTCTATTTCTTCCCCCTCCACCCACATTTTAAACAATTCAGTCCTAAAACCAGAAGATGAGAAAAAGCCAGGGAGACACTATCTTAGCTGGGGACCTGGGGTGAAGAACCATAGTGTCTCATAGTAGCCTGAGAAGGTAGATGGCAATGTTGTTGCACAATGAGGCAACCTGAGGAGGCGAGAAAGGACAAAGGGTTTAAAACTCATCTCTGTTTTAGTCAACCAGGAGGAAAGATCAGACAAGCTCAATGTTGTTTAGCATAGTAGCTCATACCTCTAAACTCAGTACTTAAGAGGCAGAGGCATGAGAGCAGTTCTTGTCTCAAAAAGGAGGAGAGAGGGAGAAGTCACCCATGTCATAAATGTTAAGAAAACACTGAGGAATTTGTGTTGCTGGAAAATCAGGCTTCCCTTTCAGGGCTTCTACTTTTATTAATAAAAGAATTTTAAAATGGATTTAGAAGCTGCTTAGGCTTGTGACTGATGAAAAGAAAGAAAAGAAAAAGCTACTGTATTTTGAATTAGAACTTGGGCAGGGATGGGTTTAACAGTACTGTGGCAGAAATGAACAAAGCAGGCTCATGCAAAGGGAATTGTGGGAAGTAAAAGCATATTGTTTTTATTAAATACATAATTATTTCTTTCAACCTTCTTATCAGATTTTCCATGAGATGAGCCTCTGGACAGGTGGCAGACAGGCAGGCCCAGCTTGATTCAGTTTGACACAAGAAACAGGAGTAAGTAATCTTCAGAGCAGATCAGAGTCCAATGTTTCTACTCAAGGCCAAATGTAGAACTCATAATTTATTCTTTTGACCATGAGAAAATAGCTTTCCCTTGATGGGCCTCTGAACAGTCCTCATATCTCTCCCTCTTCGTGTGGTATCTTAAGTCTGGAGGGGCAGTTGTGATATTTTCCTTCCTAGTGTTACCAGGGAAATAGAAGATAAGAGTCTGAAACTGTCCATGAGAAAGGGCATCCATCTTCAATGGTTTCCAAGATTGCTAATTCCTTTAACACTTTCCCTAAGAGCTGAAACTGAAATGATTTACGAGATGGTTGAAATTGGAGTCTAGAAGTTTTTAGGGCTGATGGTGGGCCTTAGGTGGTCATGGGAACTCAGATAATTGGAATTAGGTTGTAAGAGGAGCATCCAAGCATAGACAGACTGTGAACAAAAGGAGATAAAATTAATCTGGCATCTGAATGCACAAGGTCCAGAAACTCTGTCATCACTACTGAGTCTAACAGCTATAACTGTTTCTCACCCCAAAAACCCTGAGATCCAACTGCAAGGCTGCTCACCAAAAGGAGTGGGCATCTCGACTGCTCGTGCTCACATTTAACTTCCAGGAAGCTGTATGAAAGTAGACAAAAAACTAAAAAGCGAGCAAGCAAACAAACAAGCAAACAAGACTTGGAATTAGAGCACCCAAGTACCACTTCTGGCATTTCTGGCTTCCAGTCAAGACAGAACAAAGAACATATCTGACAAAGGTCAACAGTAGAACTGCTTGTTTTCAAGGTCTCTGCCTGGCTGGTTCATTAATTTAATCTTAAGGAAGTCAAAGAAACATGGCATCTAAATATAGTCTTGGTTTTGAACTGGGTTTGAGAATTAGATGATAGGAAGGAATCCTGGCTAACTTCCTGATTTTATGATATAGAAAGTATCTTTGTTTTCAGGAAATGCATACTAAACACTGGGGACTCTACCCTGGAAAGGGCCCAGGCATGGGGGAAACTTGAAGTCTGAGTTCTCTTAACATCACTACTTCTAATAGAAGTACATGTTATTCTACCCCACTGTTGTCTAAAGTCCAGTGTGCTGAAAGACAGCCTTTGTATAGTCTCATCTTAGCTGCCTGGTCCCTAAGGTCTTTGTCTTTTTTGGTCTTTCTTCATTTGCTGAGAGTATAGATGATAAACACTCTGGGCACTGCTCAAGGTCAAGAAGCAGCAGCTTGTATTTAGAGGCCCTTCACTGGAAGTCCTCAGCTCTGTGTGGATTTGCTAAGCCAGGCTTGTTGCTGAAGACTTGCTACAGACCCAGTGCAAAAACCCCTGGTAAACTCCTGTGTTTCTCCCTCTCCTATTGAGAGCTGTGTTTTGTTTTGTTTTGTTTTGTTTTGTTTTGTTTTGTTTTGTTTTGTTTTGTTTTGTTTTGTTTTGTTTTGTTTTTGAGACAGGGTTTCTCTGTATAGCCCAGGCTGTCCTGGAACTCACTCTGTAGGCCAGACTGGCCTTGAACTCAGAAATCCGTCTCTCTCTGCTTCCCAAGTGCTAGAATTAAAGGCGTGTGCCACCACTGCCCAGCAGGAGCTGTATACTCATTGCTGAATGTTATGTCACAAATGTTGGTCACAAATGTTACCAAAAGGAATGAGAAATGTTTCACCTGCTCACTTTTGATGTATGTGGCTGAGTGGCTGCTCTCTTTCCTGCAGGCGAAATGTGTATATGCCTGCAAGAAACGCTAGAGTGAGGTTTGTTCTTTCAAAAGGACTGAAGTAAGGAAGTGTCTACTTGCATATTTAAATTTAATTCTAGAGGCTGTTAGCAAGAATCTTTAAATACATATTTAATCCATCCCAATTGAGATGTTTATGATTCAATAAAGCTTATATTGTTCTCTTTCCTTCTATTCTCAGGCAGAAGAGAAAGTTGGTATGGTTTTCTCAAAGTGCAACACAAATAAAAGACAACATCTACAAGGTACTCTCAGTAGCTAAAAGATGAAGGACAGTTAACTCAAGTGTACTTTCAGAGTAGAACTGAACAAAACTGGTTCTGGCTTAGCTGTGAGGATGATGTCAGGGGACAAAGGAGCCTTCTCATGAGTGGTCAGAGAGTGTTCTTAATACAAGCAATGAAAGCACAGAAATGTATGCAATGT
This sequence comes from Rhabdomys pumilio, assembly GCA_030674055.1. Taxonomy (NCBI): domain Eukaryota; kingdom Metazoa; phylum Chordata; class Mammalia; order Rodentia; family Muridae; genus Rhabdomys; species Rhabdomys pumilio. Next base: position 1,292,252 of record JANHMN010000014.1, on the reverse strand, counting down.
GCCTGCTAAAGAAAGCCTGCTAGAGAATTGGCACTCAGAATTTTTAATGGAATCCATAAATTTGCACTTTATTGTCCCCTCTGTCTCCATATGTAACAGTATTTTTTCGGGCTTATGACAGAGATCTAGGTATTCTTAGCATAACATCCCTTTACATAGGTAACCAGAGCTGGCTGTTCCTAAAAAAGTTCATCTTGCTGGAGCTTCACTCTTGGCTGCTGTTTTGCAAGTTGCTAAGCTCAAAACTAATATTTTAATTTTGATCATAATGGAATTGCATATAATTATGAGATATCAGATTAGACTATGCCAAATTACAATCATAAACAATTCCAAATTTTCAGTCCCTGTGATGATTACTCAATTGTCCATTTGATTAGACTGAGAAACACCTACTAGATTAGTAGAGTCTACCTACAGGAAAATCTCTGAGATGGTCTTAAAATCCTGGAATCATGATGGTAGGACCTAAAGAGTTGATGAAGCCATAATAAGAAACCTTGCTGGGAAATGAGTGAAGGAAGCATGTTTCTGGCATGTGCATATTATTGTTACTCCTCACTGAATTCCTCTCCTCTCTGATTGCCATCTGCCAAATACTAAGGAGCAATCTCTGTAACATAGGCTTATTGTCCACACCCCTGGTGGCCACGCACTATGCACTGAACCTTCTGAAGTCAGAGCTAAAAGAGAGCCTTCCTTCTTGCTGTCTTTCTTCTTGTCTTTCTTCCCCTTTCCTCTCTCCCTCTCCCTCCCTCCCTTTCTTCTTTCTTTTCTTCCTTCCTTCTTCCCTCCCTTCTTCTCTTCCTCCCTTCCTCACCATAGTGTTCTGTTGGATATTTTGTCATAACAGGCAGAAAACTAACCAATCTGGTCTCTCAGTACAACAAAAGTTCATCTTTCATCAAAATCATAGGTCTTCCAAAGTTTGATGGAAGTTGGTGAATTGCAGCATGGGTCAGAATGGAGAAACATGCAATCTTGGTTACCTAGAGTTACTTGGGGACCCAGGTTGGTGGGGCTCCTAAATCTGTAATGTCTGTCCTTTATTCTTGTAACAGGTGAAGGGTCAACTGCCAAGGTCTCCTAATAAGCTTTTCTCTTTTGTTCTAGGGATGCACGCTGCATTTTCAGCCACAACTGTAAGATCAGCTTGTAAGCAGGGCTGTTGAGTTTATGAGATTCTGAGTGAACACCACTGTTTCTGTCATGATACCTGGGGGAAATATGAAGTGTGAGGAAAAGATAATGGTTTGGGAATCTCAGTTGATATGATACATTGAAGTATACTATGGAGGGTTTAAGGAGAATGCCCCCATAGGCTCATAAATTTGATTACTTGGTCCCTGGTTGTTAAAACTACTTAGGAAGGATTAGGAATTGTTGTCTTGTTTGAGATGTGTCACTGGAGGAGTGGACTGAGCTTTGAGGTTTCAAAAGACTTATGAGATTCCTAGTGTCCCCTCCTCCTACTCTCAGATACTGCCTCTCAACCTCCTGCCTTCACCCCTTTGCACCTGCATTGTGAACTTCACCCTCTATAACTGTAAGCCAAATTCAATGTGTTCATTTATAACACCCTAATTTTTTGTGTGTCTGTGTGGTTTGCATCACAAGAAAGCTAGCATTAGTATTTTGTTTTAAGTTCGTAGGAAATCCAGACTGGTGAATATTCTTCAGATCTCCCTGTAGTAGCACTCAGCCTCTTCCAGATCACAAAACTAATGGCCATAGTGTTTAAGTTCTGTAAGGGGAGGGGGTGGTACCTGGGAACTCTGCTTAAAAGCAGCCTGCTACTCAGTACAGACGGCTTGAACTCCCCTAAGTTCAAAAGAAACACTTGAAACTGCCCCAGAATACAGGGTACAGAGGTAAAGCCACTGTGCTCTGCTTTCACAAGCACCACTGGGTGTCACTAGCAGACTAAACCTAGAAACACTGGAGAGTAAAAACAACCACAAAAAAAAAAAAAAACCAAACAAAAACAAACAAACAAACAAACAAAAACCAACCCACTGAGATGGGAAAAAAATGTAAATCATGTCCAAGAAGTAGAAAGTGCCTCAAGATGGCCACAGGCAGCAGTTAGAGGGAGCAGTAGGAGTCTCGAGTTCTACTCACCTGTAAAGACTTTTACACAGACTTAAGGGGTGTGTTATTGCCTAGTGTATATGAAAGTGCACACATGATTTTGAGTGATCATATGTGTGCACCTGGGAAGCAGAGAGAGGTGACTATCCATTACAGCTTCACACGCATTTACTATTAACACTTTCATCAAGATAAAAGACAAATTTGTTTTTATATAAGTGTGTTTACTAAAGTGTTGATTTAGAAACAGATTGAAGGACAATTAATCTGAAATATGTATCCCTTTAAAAATGTCAGATTATGAACTGATGAAATGGCTCAGTGGTTAAGAACACTCACTGATCTTCTAGGGGACCTGGGTTCAATTCCTAGCACCCACATGGAAGATCCCAACATCTGTAACTAGAGTCCCAAGAAATTAAATGTTCTCTTTGGCCTCTTCAGTAATCAGGAACACATGTGGTGGTGCATGTACTGACATACATGTAGACAAAAGACTCATATATATAAAATAAATTTAAAAATTAAAATGTCAGATTAGGCGCACGCCTTTAATCCCAGCACTTGGGAGGCAGAGGCAGGTGGATTTCTGAGTTCGAGGCCAGCCTGGTCTACAGAGTGAGTTCCAGGACAGCCAGGGCTACAGAGAGAAACCCTGTCTTGAAAAACCAAATAAATAAATAAATAAATAAATAAATAAATAAATAAAGTCAGATTAGGCTAAGCAAAATAAAACTTTTCATTTGTAACTGAAATTTTTATTTAATCATTTGGTGACACAAGCTGAATGTGTGCTCCATGTGTCTCAAACAGAACTGGGGACAGAGGCTGAAGAGAAGGTACATCTTCTAGGAGCTCATTCAGAAGACTCAGCACACACATGGCAGCTTACAACCACTTGTAGTTCCAGTTTCAGAAGCTCTAATGCTCTCTTCTGACCTCTGAGGGTGCTTACATGCATGTGGGCCACACACACACACACACACACACACACACACACACATATATATATATATATGTGTGTGTGTGTGTGTGTGTGTGTGTGTGTAGGTATAGGTATACGTATACGTAAATATATATATATATATACACACATACATATATATATATATATATATATATATATATATATAGGCATACAAACAGACACATAAAATAAATTTAAGACTGCTGGTAGATAAAGCAAATATTATTTCAATTTTTTATACTTTTGAAAGTCATAATTATCCAGTGTTTGATCAATGGCAAAAAAGAATTGTGGTGGTTTGAATATGCTTGGCCCCAGAGTGGCACTATTAGGAGGTGTGGTCTTGTTGGAGTGGGTGTGGCCTTGTTGGAGGAAGTATGCCTTTGTAGATGTGGCCTTTAAGATCCTTGTTCTAGCTGGACAGTGGTGGTACACGCCTTTAATCCCAGCACTTGGGAGGCAGAGGCAGGCGGATTTCTAAGTTCGAGGCCAGCCTGGTCTACAGAGTGAGTTCCAGGACAGCCAGAGCTATACAGAGAAACCCTGTCTCAAAAAAAAAAAAAAAAAAAAAAAAAAAAAAAAAAAAAAAAAAAAAAAAGGACCCTTGTTCTAGCTGACTGGAAACCAGCCTTCTCCTGTCTACCTTTGGATGAAGATGTAAAACTTTCAGCTCCTCCAGATCCTTATCTGCCTGGACACTGCCATGTTCCAGCCTTATGATAATAGACTGATATTCTGAATCTGTAAACCAGCCCCAGTTAAGTGTTCTTTATAAGATTTCCTTGGTCATAGTGTCTGTTAACAGTAGTAAAATCCTAACCAAGACAAACATTGTTCTATAAAATATCACTGGTTATCTTAAAACTATATAGTGAACAGAATAGTATAAAGAAAACTAACACTAGCTATTATTCTGGGCTTCTCTGTTTTATCTGTTGGGGCTCATTCTGTAAATATTTTGATAAGCCAGATATAGCAGCACACACCTGTAAGTGTTGTGACTTGAAAGACCTTGGAGGGTAATTTGAGAGAATCACTTGAGCTCACAAGTCTGAGACCAACCTAGATAACATAGCAAAACTTTATCTTGAAAGAAGAAAATATATATGGGACACACCAGGATAAATAAACAAGACCCCTGAGTCTCAGGCTCCCCTGTCCTTTGGGATACTGAAATTACTATGTTAGTATGTTAAATACAGGTTTCAATGTCCAATTTTGGATTCACAGTGGAATCATCTTGAAAATTAAAAATATATTGAATCTCTTCTAAAATGTTTACTTCATTGATCTAGTGTACTGGGCAAAGTTGTTTTTGCTTTTTGGTGGGTTTTTTTGTTTGTTTGTGTTTAATTCCTAGGCACATCTAAAGCCTAGCCAAGGTTATAAGCGATTGCATCAAAGAATCATTGGTTTTACAAATCTTTATTACTCTGAGCAGAGACATGCATGCTTACTGCATACTTTGTGGAGTCAGTTCCTTCATCATTCCATGGACTCTGGGCTACAACTCAGGCTGCCAGGTTTACAAGCACCCTTACTTACTCCATTGCCCCCCCCCTTTTTAAAAACGGGGTCTCTGTGCTGCCCAACACTTGAGTTCAAATGATCCACCTCAGCCCCCACAGTAGTTGGCTTTACAAGTGCTTGCCATGTGCTGGTTTACAGAGAACGCTTGCAAACCTATAAGACTCATTTAGCTTAGCTTTCACCTCCGAGCAGAAGAATGAGAAAATTTTTTGTTGTTGTTTTTGTTTGTTTGTTGGTTGGTTGGTTGGTTGGATGGTTGGATGGTTTTTTGAGACAGGGTTTCTCCATGTATCCCTGGCTGTCCTGGAACTCACTCTGTAGGCTAGGCGGGCCTCGAACTCAGAATTCTGCTGGCCTCCGCCTCACAAATGCTGGGATTAAAGGCGTGCGCCACCACTGCCCAGCAGAATGAGGAATTCTTCTTCTTCTTCTTCTTCTTCTTCTTTTATGTTTTATTTACATTTCAGATGCTATCCCCTTTCCCCATTTTCCCTCCCTAGAAAACCCCTATCCCATACCCCTTCTCCTTTTTGCTTTTATACAATTTTTTAAATGTTAACCAAAGGCTTTATAAGTTTGGTAATGCTCAAACAGAAGTGTAACCCAATACCCAACCTAGATATATCAACTATCTTTGACTGGCAGAGACATCTGAACAGCTGCCTCCATGTCCCCTGCTCCCTCTCCCCCCTTTCTCTCTTTTATCACCTAGCTCTCCTCTCCTTCTCCTCCTCCTCTCCTTACTCCTCCTCTTCCTCTCCTTACTCCTCCCACCTTAGCTCCTCCTACATATCAACCTTCCTGTTAAAACAAAACTTCTCTCTCAAAATACAATTAGAGAATAATTATACCAATTTGTGTCAGTAAGGTGCAAGATAGACCTAATACCCAGTCCATCACTTTGTTGACTAAGCAGAACCTCTGTCGTCTCTCTTAACTAGAACACTTAGTTTTGAACCTGGCTTTTTTTTTTTTTTGGCTTTAGAATGAATGTCAGCTGAAAACCATCCTCTCAGATCTTTTCTCTCAAAGTAAATAGCCAGAATTGGCCATGAGACTATAAGTTTTCAACCCTGTCAGAAATCCAGAATGACTGAGTTAGCTGAAATTATGGGAAGCACAAAGCATAGCTTCTAAAGCTTAGCCAATGTATAGAGACCACTGAACACCTGGACAGTCCCTATACTATAAAACGTTGGAGCATCTGATCTTCAGCCTTCTGGCCCAGGATCATCTGACAGACCTAGTGATGCAGAATTATTAAGGGCTGATTACTCTGTCTAGGCAGATATAATCAGTCGACTACAGAATGAGGAATTCTTATTGTGTTGCTTTTAATATAATACCAACATCGAAGTAAGTAGTTAAAAAAAATTAAAAGTGAAAACACAACCTCTCTCTCCCCTTAAATCTTATTTTTAAAAGCTTTAGTATATACTTATACTTAACCTACTTGTATCTCAAGCAATAAATTATTTCTGTTAGAGATTAAAGAGAGCATATCACACATGGGAGCCTGTACGTTGTACAGTATGGAATTGGACCTTTGGGTATGCAGTATGTGACTGTAAAGTTTCCTGTGTTCTGGGTATTATTTCGCGTAGGCATGAGATTGCTGGGTAAATTTAAAATTTGGATAAATTTAGAGTGAGACCAATAATCGTTCTTAAAAACAGAAAATGATGCCACTTAGGGTGGAAGAGCAGGGTAGGCCGGTTGTCACTATGAAACCAACTCATACCCCGCCTGAGTTAGGGGGTGGGGTGGAGTAGGGAGCCAGTACTTCCTAGCACGTAATCCTTGCTCCGCCCCCTCAGAAATTCGGCTAACGCAGGCGCCTGACGCAGGGGCTGCCGGAGCTGGGTGTTGAGGGCGGGGCAAGGACCCCAGCATTGTAAGTTGGGTTCTCGCGGTGCGAGAACTGGGTGGGAGGGGTGGGGGCGGAGCGTTCTGGCATGCTACTTCCGGTCGGACACGGACCGGGCCTGGACTTCCTGCAGCGTCTGGCGGCTGTTCCGTGTCCTCGCGTGTCTGAGCTGGGAGCCTTTGGTCCCTGGGCTGGCGTTCCGTAATGGCTCGGCCGTCGGAAACAGCCTCAGTGAACTGTTCACCTTGAACAGTTGGGCGGCAACCGGGACCTGCAGCCATTTAAATACGCTTTCCCGAACTTGTGCACGTAAACTAGGAAACTAATCCTTCTGATGTCGCATGCACTCCAGATGTTTTTCTGGGATGGCCGTCGGGACTGCTCCTGGTTGCAGTGCTGTCTCTGGCGCCGCTCAGTCTAGCAGCTGCGGGCTGTCTTAGCAAATAAAGCTGGTGTTAGAACCGCGGAAGCCATGGGGGAGGCTACCAATCTAGCGTTTCCTGTGGTTGCACCCAGCTGTCTATCGTAGAGCACCATTAGCGTGGTTTTCATCTGCACAGTCTATGATAAAGGGCAGGCCTCTTATGAAGCATTCCGGGACTCAGACCCAGGTGAAACTCCTTGTCATCTTTAATACCAGACATTGGCAGTAATTTGGTTAGGTGCATGGCTTCATTACATTGGGCAAGTGTTTTACTTTAAATATTTGTGAACACAATCTTGTACATTAGCATTCCTAGATTTAAATTCGGAACCATCTTTTCTGATACCCGTATGCGTTGCAAATATAAAGCTCTCTATACATTTTTGCTGAACGGTTTTTATGGCTTTCAAGATGATTTTCTTTCAGGCCACGTTTTTTTTTTTTTTTTTCTTTGTAAATTGCTGGCTGCTAGTTACATAAAAGTTAAACTAAACAACATATGCGTTTACAGATATTTAATTTTGTGAGGAGTAATGAACATTTACATGCGAAGTGTCCAAGCAGCAGTCAAATGTAGCTAGTCATATGTATTTATTATCATCAAACTGCTACTGACTAAAGCATTTCCCTTCCCCAAGCCTAAAAGCAAGAGTGTCACCCTGGAGATAAGCATTGTGATAATGTGTGGGCCAGGTCCCCACTCTTGGTAAGAGCCCCTTAGTCATTGCTCAAGAGGAGTGGCACTTGAGTGTGAGTACCTTTAATTTCATGTCTTTTGACTCCAGTGACTGTATACTTAAATAAATTGTCTACATTAGAAAGGTGTTTAAAACTGCTGGGGCCACCCACTTACCTAAAACAAGTCGTTTTATGTAGAATTCTCACTTTAAGAAACCTAATTTTAGGGATCTAAAAACAACAAACAGTTGTTTGTTTGTTTGTTTGTTAAGACAATGGCAGAGCAGAAGTACGTTTTTAAAGAAGGAAGTCATCTATTCCTCAAACTGGGCAGTTGTCAGGTTTATGCTTTCTTTTGTTTAGTTAAAGGAATCTGTGTGTCTTAGTTCTATTGTACATATGGTGACTGTGGTTAATACTGTTTTGTATTCTTGAAAACTTAAGTGCATGTAAAATGTTCTTATCACAATATGTTTGTTATGTATAGCCACTCACTTTTCAATAACCTAGATTTAGTCATTCTACGGTGTATCTGTGTGTCAGGATGTATTGCTGTAAATACATACAATTTTATGTCAGTGCAAAAAAGCTACACTCTTTAAAAAGATTCTACTTTTTTTTTAAATAGAAGAACTGTATGTAGGCATATTAGGCATGGCTGAACAGTTTGTCAGAGTAACAAAATTTAAATTCTTAAAGGTGAACACATGAGCTCACTGTCTGAATGGATTGTAATATTTGCAGTATTTAATTAAGAACAATATTGTGTTAATTTTAAATAATTATCACATACCATGAATGATACAAAAAGAAAACTACTATTTGACAAGTAATACTTTCCTAAGCATGTACATGGCTCTAATCATACGTCTCTGAAACTGTTATCAGTAGACAGAGCCCTCTCTGTTCCTTCTTTATCAGCTCCTTCAGAGTTCTCTACAGTTTTCTTGGTTGGAGGCAAACCTTGTAAATGTGTTCTGTTCAAATACTGAAATTTGAGGGAAGTTTGTATTTGCTTTTATTTGTTTGCTTGTCGGGAGTGGTTAACTTTAACAGTTAGTCTACATTTATTGGATTTTTGTTAGTTTTTGATGTGTGCTGCGGGTGGCTAACTTTTTTTTTTTTTTTTTGGTTTTTGATTTTTCAAGACAGGGTTTCTCTGTGTAGTCCTGGCTGTCCTGGAACTCACTCTATAGACCAGGCTGGCCTCGAACTCAGAAATCTGCCTGCCTCTGCCTCCCAAGTGCTGGGATTAAAGGTATGTGCCACCACTGCCTGGCTAGGTGGCTAACTTCTTATCTAGTACTAAGTTTTGATACAAGATATACAAAATTCTAAAGAGTTGATTCTTTATATATGTGCAGGTAAAATGCTCTAATACAAACCCCTATTTTTTCTTGAGTTTACAACCAAGACATAAAGTAGTATTCAACTTAAACACTACAAAGAATAGCTTTAAATATAAGAATTAACAACGATTTTGAGGCTTTTAAGAATATTTTTATTATTCTTGCTTTTCTCTTTAATTTATCCTATAAATACATATTCATAGGGGCTGGAGAGATGGCCCAGGGACATCAATTCCCAGCACCCACATGGTGATTTAAAACTGTAATTCCAGTTCTCAGGGATCTGATGCCCACTTCCAGCCTTTTATGACACCTGACATGCGCACGGTGTACAGACATATATGCAGGCAAAATATCAAGACTAATAATTAAAACTGAAAGCTTATGTTCACACTTTAAAATGAGTACATTTCTTCTGCTGTATAGCATTCCATTGAATGGATATACAAATTATTCATCTTACTACTAATGATCTGTGTTGTTTCCTATCCTTTGTTGGTGGAGTCATTCTTCCTGCATTCCTCAAATGAGATATGGGGTCATACTGTTCAGCTTTCCTGGGTGATGCCCAGTTAAACATATTCACATGTGACCATTGGACAAGAGGAATTCCTCATCTGTGAACTGTTTGGTCATGTCTTCTGTCCATTTTTTCTTTGCTTATTTGGCATTTCTCACTGTCCATAGTAGTTCTTCATATATTCTGCATCTTATTTTGTAGGGTGTATGTGTGGCAAATTTAATATGATTTCTTTCCTTTTACTTCAGCCTATTTCCCTTCTCTCTACTTGTTTGTTTCATTGCTTTCTTATCATTTGGTTTTGTGTTCTTTCCATGAAATCTGATAAGGCTGTAGATCCACCTTTGAAAGTGAATGTTCCCTGGGCAGTGGTGGCTCACGCCTTTAATCCCAGCACTTGGGAGGCAGAGGCAGGCAGATTTCTGAGTTCCAAGCCAGCCTGGTCTACTGAGTGAGTTCCAGGACAGCCAGGGCTACACAGAGAACCCCTGTCTCGAAAAACAAAACAAAACAACAACAACAAAAGTGAATGTTCCCATTAGAAATTTGTATACTTGACCAAATCAAAGCCAAACCAGATGACCAGAGAAACAAGAAGTTCCACCTTCCTGTCAACCACAAATAACCTCCCCCTGCCCCACCAAATGATGGTAATGTCCCCTTTACCCTTTCTTTTAAGATAGAGTCTTACTATATATCCCTGGCTGGTCTGGAATTCACTATGTAGACCAGTCTAGCCTTGAACTCAGAGGCCTGTCTCAGCCTCTTAGTGCTGGGATATTAAAGATGTATGCCACCACAACTGGCCCCTTGCTTATTTTGTTAAAATTATTTTCACTATTCTATTGTGGAATAATTTTTTAAAACAGCATATATCTTAGTTATTCATGTAACAGTTGTCTTAATTTGGGTTTTATTGCTGTTCAGAAACACCCATGACCACAGCAAATATAAAAGAAAATATTAATTGGGGCTGGCTTACATGTAGTTCAGAAGTTTAATCCATTATCATGGTGGGAAACATGGCAGCATGCAGTCAGACATGGTACTGAAAAAGGAGCTGAGAGTTCTACATCTTCATCCAGAAGCAACAAGAAGAGACTCCCACATTAGGCCTAGTTTGAGCAGATATGAGACCTCAAAGCTCATCTCCACAGTGACACACTTCCTCTAACAAGGCCACACCTATGCCAACAAGGACACACCTCCTAATAGTACCACTCCTTAAGGAGCAAGCATTCAAACAGATAAGTCTGTGGGACCATTCCTGTTCAAACCATCACAACAGTTAAATGCTAAGTTAAGCCTCCCCCCTCCCCATGTGGTAGGATAGAACTTGTGACATATGCTAGTCTGCCCATTCTTTACCACTGAGCTGCATCCCAGCCCAACTAGGTTAATTAGAGCAAGGGTTGGCTGTGAATTCCACAGTAGTTCCTAAACTGAATTTGTGTAAAGTTTATACACTGAATGAAAGCTCTTGCATCTCAGAATTGGGACACATTTCTCCTTCCATTCATGCGTGTTTTAGAACCCAGGCTTATGATGCTATCGTGTATCCTATCTTCCACCTGGTTTAGGTGCCCCCATTGTGACAGTAGCTGGTGAATTCCCTTTTTTAAAGCTCCCTTCTAATAAACTCACAAGGGTTTTATTCCTAAGTAAACGTTTTCTGTTTTTATAAACTTGCCTTTAAATGAGTCATAGCTTTTACTTCCTAACATTGTAAGGTTTATGGGTTAGAGCTATATAATCTAGGGTCAAGTTCTCCTTTAAATAAGTTGGATATATGGGTACATATACACAAAATGTTAACCTCAGTCTGAAATTATCCAATATGATAGCTTCCTGTTTGGCCAGGTAAAAGGTGTGCTAAGTTCTTATGAATGTGGCTTAGAAGGTGGATTGTGAGGGTTAACATGTGATTCACAGTATTTTCAATTTTAGACAACTGTATATTTTTAATGCCAAGAGTATATTTCATAGTACACTTCTTAGTGTGTGTTTAATAGCAGTTTCTGCTGATAATATGGGACATAATTTTTACTTCATTTCCTTTCCATATGCAATTCTTTATCTTGCATAAGGCAAAGTTGTAAGCCTCATACTGTAATGACAAATTCATACAATTATAAAATTGCTAAGATCAAATTTAAAGGGGCTAACGTAGTGGCTCAGTGGTTTAAGTACACTGGCTGTTCTTCCAGAGGACCCAGGTTTGATTTTCAGCCCCCACATGGTTCATGCAGTCCTCTGTAACTCCAGCCAGGGATCTGATCCTGTCCTTAAGCACCAGCCAAGTATGAAGATAAGGTGCACAAACATACATGCAAGCAAAACATCCATACATATAACTTTTTAAAAAAGAGAATCAAAAATAACTGAAATAAAACTTAGGATTGCTTCAAAACTTTAGAATTATTTCATTTTGATTCAGAAGGTTATGTCCAATGTAAACATATTTTGAGGCCTTTTAAGGTGATCAAAAAATTATTGGGTATTGAAAGCACACACATAACATTTAGTGCCAGAGAGAGAGAGAGCTCAGTTGTTAAAGTTCTTACCATGTCGACACAGAGCTCCGAATTTGATCCCAAGCACTGTGTAATCCTGCTGTGGTAGCTAAGGCCTGTAATAGGGAGATGGAGGCAGAAAGATCAGGAACACGAGACCTGATCTAGACACATGAGGCCTGTCTGAAAAACAGGCACACCTTGTAAACATCTGTAATTTTGCATCTTGAAGAATATCTGCTGAGTGGACATTATAGCTGTTTTTGAGGGTGGGTCATAGCTGTAGCCTTTGAGACTGTCTCTATGAATAATATTGAGTAATTTCTTAGTCCTGATTTTTTTCTTCACGTTTTAATTAACTTCTACATTTGGCCCAAAGAGTGAAATGCCAGACAAAACTTAGAAATTTAGGCAAAAGAGAGCTAAAATGACTATGTTATGGATATAAACCTTTAGTTAGATTATAACCAATATTTGGCTTTTGTGAGGTATTAAAAAATAAGTCAGTTTACAAAAAGGGGGGCTGGATAGTTTGAGCTTTTTGCTAACAACCAGTTTTAGAACAATGCAGCTTTTTTTTTTTTCATTATATTATTTAGTGATTTTTGTCTCATTGACTGCCTTTATTTCTTTCCTTATTACTTACCTATATTTGAGGCAGGTGAAATCATAAAGAATGAATTAGTTGCATGTAGTCATTAGGTGCGGCCTTCCCTCTCTGTGCTGGTCTTGCCTCTCTTGGTGTCTTCCACTTGTCCTCTAAATGGGAAGGGCTTTAGGTATTGGTTATTCCTCCCACATCAGAAACACTCTGGCTCTGATGCTTTGCTGTGTGTAGCAGCTTTCTATTGTCTGTGTTTTCATACTGGTTCTGTTACCATCTGTTTTCCAGAGAGCCTGGAACACTGTTTTTAAAGGGGGACCATGTAAAACTTCAGTTAGTGACTTCCCAGTGCTAGAAATGTCTCTCCCCTCTCTTTCTCTCTCTCTGTCTCTGTCTCTGTCTGTCTCTCTCTCTCTCTGTGTCTCTCTCTGTCTCTCTCTCTCTCTCTCTCTCTCTCTCTCTCTCTCTCTCTCTCTCTC
>JANHMN010000014.1:1229815-1279220 GCA_030674055.1 Rhabdomys pumilio | reverse complement strand
CTCTCTCTCTCTCTCTCTCTCTCTCTCTCTCTCTCTCTCTCTCTCTCCCCCTCTCTCCCCATTGGCGCTCTACAACTAGTTTTTACCTCTAGCCAAGTGTGTTAGCCAGTCTTGCATATTGTTTTCCAGTTTATATTTGGTTCCTCAGGTTAACCAAGTTTGCTCTTTCTTCAGTATGGAATTCTCACATATCTGGCTTGTTTTAGTGTAGGGGCTTCAACTTGATTATCTACAGTCCATTCTTTGCAAAATGTCCTCACCCAGTCACTTTCTTTCACAGGTTACCCAGTATAATTTCATCATGTTTACTTTAACGTGTCATTCATATTTATATATTCATTATCAAGCATGCCATGTAGGACACAGTCCTTGAGAGGGCAGAAGGCTTGCATGTCCTAACTCCCAGAGTGCCACCACATAGTCATTGATCAGAAAGCATTCATAAAATATTAATCTCTAATCAGGAGAAAACTTTGAAGGAGAATTTGAAGATAGCTTATTTGTAATTCTGTGGTGACTTTTGAAGATACCACCCTGGTCATTCCTCAAGAAGCCTCTCTGTTGGTATTGTGAATGGTTATGATTAGATGATACCATGACACTGTTACATCTGTCATAAACCTTGAATTTTCTTACATAATAAAGGAATTAAATGACTCTGCTTTAAGGTACTAGTCCAGGTACTTTAACATTTTAACATTTTCTGTTAGTGGATGAGCTTGCTTTGTGAAGTCACATAAGGGTCCTGAAACCCCAACAATGATGTGTCAAGATGACTTTTCTCACATGGAGTCAGCAGAGTGTAAATATAGTCTTAGGTTATACATGAGCCACTGAGGATAAAAAAAAAATGGCTGAATTCTAAGAAAAAAAGTGCATGACCTGTAATAGTCTTGTATAAGTTAATCAAAGGGGGGAAATCATCTTAGTGTCTGTCTGTGATTATAGAACAATCTATTCATACTTCTCTTGTACAGAGTAGTTACCTAGTTGGATACACAAAAGTTGGCTATGTGTTCACGCACTTCAAGTGAGCCACTTCGTCAGGGCATCCGTGGGACTCCTTTAGAGAGTAAGACAGTGTGGAGAACAACTGGATTTTAAGGAAGGAAAGTGCAATGAAGCTTTAGTCTCTTCAGGCTTATGTATCTGCTCCAAAATTCCCTTAAGTATTGAAAGTAATCCATGTCTTCCCTGACGGTGGGGAGTCTTCCTTGGTTTGGTGGATGTTAGGACCCTAAGTCAAGGTAAAGACGAATAATATTTTGTTCTATACAGCTATAGAAAAATACATTCATTAATTTCAAGAGATGGAGATTAGAAAGGAACACTTACAGTGTTTTCCTTCTTCTTTTTTCCCCTCTTCTCCTCTCCTTGCATCCCTTCCTCTCCACACTAAATAGCATGGACTCTGAAATCTCTGAACAAGATGAGGAAAACAAGAAATATACTTCCGTCTGTGTTGGCAGAGAAGAGGACATTAGAAAATCAGAAAGAATGACAGCTGTTGTCCATGACAGAGAAGTAGTCATTTTCTACCACAAAGGGGAATATCATGCTATGGACATTCGCTGCTACCGTAAGATTTGTTTTCATTTATAGAATTTGTACTTGTTTATCACAAAACTATCAAAATGCAATTTAGTGACTAGATATATCAATTCCTTTTCAGATTCTGGAGGGCCCTTACACTTGGGAGACATTGAGGTATGTAAAATTAAATTTACTCTAAAACAAACTCAAAATTTTCCTACATTCTTATTTTATTCTTTATTCAAAGATTGATAATTTACGTTCAATTCTAGTTTAGTGCTTTCAAGATGATTGTCATTATTCTTACCTATTCATGGCTTAAAATATAAAGAAAATCATTTTCTAGATGAATAACAAGTATGTCCTTTGAACTAACAAATATTCTCTTACTTACTCTGTGAATATAAATGTTTGATTATATACAGGAAAAGCTTGTTGCAATATCATTATAATGAAAAATTTAAGATCATCTCGTTAATAAAAAAAACATGTAACACAGCCTTGCCCTGGAACATTGTGCACCCATTAAATTAATGAAGCGGGCCTACCTGTGCTGGTGTGGAGGGATATTAACTGTGTTTGTGAATATTAAGAGCAAATGGAGTAGTTCCAATAAGTTTGCATTTCTAAAACATTCATTTTTATATATTGTATACTTTGAATTTTGTGTGTATTTCCAATATAATAAAGGGTATTATCCAATGTATTATAATATTATAATAATAGTATTCAATAAAATAAAAGGTTTTCAAAGTATTTGAGAAAAACCAACTTTTGAAATAGTACCTGAAGAATTTGGGGAAATTATCTTTGCTTTTTTTATACTCCGAAACTAGTTATCTAATTTCTGTCTTCCATTTGTTTGCTTGTTTTGTATTGTTTGCTTTGTTTTGTCTAATTGCTACAAAGTACAAGCCTGCATGATAACCATATATGCTCCTGTTCCAAATGTAGGGCACGCATTTGTTAGCATTATGTCGCCGGGCAGTGGTGGCACATGCCTTTAATCCCAGCACGTGGGAGGCAGAGGCAGGCGGATTTCTGAGTTCGAGGCCATCCTGGTCTACAGAGTGAGTTCCAGGACAGCCAGGGCTACACAGAAAAACCCTGTCTCTAAAAAAAAAAAAAAGAAAAGAAGTCACTATTTGCTGCTACCTCCATGGGAACCTGTATTAGCAACCATCAGGGTCTGGTATAGTGGGCTGTAAGCGCATGTTAGTGAGAATGCTATAGAATTGTCTCTAGCATTGTCAGCTATAAAGAACTTACGACTCAGTGTGTGAGCCACAGCCCAGCACTCTTGGCATGTTGGAGCCTCTTGGACATACATAACCCTAGTCCTCCAGTGCTTACTGCATTTAAACAGGCAGCTGTGTTTAATGCAGAGCCAGGTGCTGCCCATGTTCTTTAAGGCTTGGCAGCATCGCATTGAGACATTAAAAATGCGGATCACAAATTGCTTGTCTATTACCCTTGCATGCATACCTTTATAATTATTCTGGAAGCTAGTGAAAATTTCTCTGGAGGCACTAGAAGCCCTGCCCCCTTTCTGTCAAGGAAGTGACATTAACGTAGATATCTACTGGCTATAAGGCATGAGGTCTTCCCAGCTAGTTCTCCCTTGCTGGGGCTCCAACTCACCAAGTTCTAGCTACAGAAGGGGCTTGATTGTCCTCTGATTAGGTTTGCTTTGTGATGAATAACTTGTAGGTAGGAGGGGGAGACAAGGCCTTCTGTCCATTTGTTGTGTTTATCTACTTATTTGTGTGTGGGAGCAGCCTCCACAAGGCTATCTGTGGGATTCTGGGGCTGAAATCAAAGCATGCCTTCACCCACAGAGCTCTCTGGCTGGCAGACTCCTTTTTGTTTATGAGACACTCTTAAGCCTGGACTTAAGAGTCCAGGCTGGCTTAAAGCTCAAGAGCCTTTGCCTCAGCTCCTAAGAGAGCGCTGGGATTACTGGTAGATGCTGCTCGTCTGAGTGCTGTTCTGTAGCTTAGTTCTCCTGCATTAGATTAAATCTGAGATCTATCCTAAACACTTTAAAGTCAAGACTATTAAATCTGTTATTTTTTCCCCTCCAGGATTTCAATGGACAGTCATGTATAGTTTGTCCCTGGCATAAATACAAAATCACTTTGGCAACAGGAGAAGGATTATACCAGTCTATAAATCCTAAAGACCCATCAGCAAAACCCAAGTGGTGCTCGAAAGGAGTCAAGCAAAGGATTCATAATGTGACGGTGGATAATGGCAATATTTATGTGACCCTTTCTAAGGAACCTTTTAAATGTGACTCTGATTATTATGCCACTGGAGAATTCAAAGTGATTCAGAGTTCTTCCTTATAGAAAAATGTCCAGCAGCAAAAAAAAAAAAAAAAAAAAAAAAAATGTATGTTTGAAAATATTTTACAGTAATTCGTTTCAGTACCAAAGATGGATTTTTTTTCTAATCTAGGTACATGCGTCTTGTCGGGCTGGAGAGGTGGGCCAGTGGCTAAGAGCTCTTGCTGTTCTTTCAGAACACCGGAATTCAGTTCCTAGCAGTCATAGCAAGTTGGCTCAAAGTCCCCTGTGATCTGTGACTCCCCCTCCAAGGGATCTGATGCCCTCTTCTGATCTCTGTGGGCACCTGCACATACAAGTCATTTACACATACAAATAAAAGTTACTTTTTAAAGTCTTCAATTTGAGAAGTTTAAAAGCACATTTACTTTAGTATGGTTGCAGCCCTTCCCCCTTAGGTCAACAGGATCCATTCCCTCTTTCTCAGGATAACGTACTGACTGGAGTCTGTACGCTATTGGCTGGAGATGATCAGTTTAAGAAGCATAAAGTAACTTAGAGTAAACACAGTTGATAACAGATAAAGCAGAGAACTTAACAGGAAAAATGTAAATGGGCAAAGACATGTTTTCCCAGTCACAGCATGTTTTATTTTGGAAAGTTTTCATAATTCAAAGTCAGTCAGTTCCCAACAGTCCTCTGTTCCTCTTGCATTGCTGTGTCCACAGATTGCTGACTTCCTGTATTTAATTATGGTTTTTACAATTTTAAAGGTAAAATTTAAACACACTGAGATCCTCAAATTTTATTTGTATATTATACTTTTGCTTACAGATGTTTCGCACATATTTTACATGTTAAAACTGTCACCAATAATTGAGGCCAATGTATATGTTGAACTTAGAAATGAGAAATTTAAAGCTACTTGTGGTGTTACACACCTCTAATTCCAGCATTCTGAGGCAGAGGTAGAAGGATCTCTGTGAGTTAGAGGCTAACCTGGTCTACACAGTGAGCTTTAGGCAGCCAGCACTACATAGTGAGAGCCTATCAAGAAGGGGGCTGGGGAGTACTATATGTGAAAACCCAGTAAAACTTAGCTTGACCTGTCTAAGGACTGATTCTTGACTTAAAAAAGCCACACACAGTGACATCCTAGCCAAGACATATGTAAAGTCTCCGAGTCATCAAACCAAAGAACTTTACACACATGACACTTTGAAATCAAAGTTTAAAAGAATTTTAGAGAACATTGTGTATGTGTGTACAGTTTCCCATAAATGTGTAGACAGCAGAGACGTAGTATTTTGTTCCTCAGAGCTTACAAGCAGGGTTGATATTCTCTTGGTATACCCTGTTTTAGTACATCAGTTGTGGCTAGTGCTGTTCTGGCTGCCTGGGACCCATATCATACTTGTTATTCAGGATATAGAGCAACGCCCTGGGGTCTGTCATGCGGAATTTAGCACTCTGTAAAATGTATGCGTAAATGGGGCCAGAAGGGATATGTAGGTTATGAATTCACCATGAGGAGTGCTAAAAATACAACCAAGTCTCAAAGCAGAGGAATTTTCATGATGTGGGGTGAATTAAGGACTTAACAATTTAAAAGGCTGTTGATTCATTGTTGTAAAGATAATGAGAGGCCTGGAGAGATGGCTCAGTGCTGCGTGCACTGCTCCTTTTGAGAGGACTGTGATTTGATTCTTGGCGCCCATATTAGTGGCTCACATGTGCTTATACCTTTTGCTGTATAGTAGTACATTACCTTTTCTTTGGGGATATGGGTTACATGACAGAAGATATTTGTTACTTATTTCTAAAAATGCTAATAAGCTAGGCTTGGGCTTTTTCAACAGTGTTTACACCAGCAGTTAGTTAGTTACTCATGGGATTCAGAAAATGTGTTGTCTCTGAGGGGAATTCATACCAACCTATTATTTCTTGAATAGCCACAAAATCTTATTATGGATTAGAATGTAAAGTGCCTCGAAGAAACTAAAGTCATTCCTTTAGGCAAAAACTAGGATCTTGGTTTATAGAGCCAAATATAGCAGCATTTCTGTCAGGAGCCAGTGGCAGTGATGACTAATATAGACTGGGTTTCCTGTTCTTAATCTGTGTCTTTAAATTTGAAGATAAAAGTGGTCCCTTTGCCAGGTTCAATGGCATTTGCCCTATAGTCCTGGCTTCTCAGGGGGCTGAGGAAGAAGGATCATTTGATCCAGGAATTCAGAGTTAGAATGAGGATATAGCCAAATTCCATTATTAAAGAACAACTCCCACCTTATAACATCCCATCCTAACATACAGAAATAATCTCATCAGATTTGCAAGTAACATTTTGTTTTTACAAATTTATGGTATCTATAAAGGTCAAGTCCTTCATAACTTCACAAGTCAGTTACAAATTCATCAGCAGGGAGACTCAGTTCTACAGCCTGCAAATAGAAATATATTTTTACAGTCTCTGAAAAAGATGTGTACCATTTTTTAAAGTTTTTGTCTGCCTGTATGTATGTGCACCACACTTACCTGGTGTGGGCGGAAGCCAGAAGAGGGTGTTAGATCCCCAGTGACTGCAGTTACAAAGTGTGAGCTACCATGAGGATGTTACGAACCAGATCTTGGTCCTCTGTGAGAGCAGCAAGTGCTCTTAACTGCACCAGAATGCCTAACATTTTGTTATGGAAGTTTCCTTTCCAGATGAATATTCAAAACACTTCTTAAATAAAAATATAAATGAATTATGAGCACATCCATATTATAAACACAGTGTAAGTTCTAACAACAAATTATGAATTTCCTGTTAAAGTTACTGAATGGTCAGGGCTGGGAAGGTAGCTCAGTAGTTAAGAGATGCTCTGTTCTTCTAGAGGACTTGCTTCAGCTTCCAACATCCATGCTCTAGAGATCTGATCCTGTCTTCTGGCCTGTGCAAGTGCACATATACATATGAAAGGTAAAATGAAAAATACTGGATAGCCATACATATATTGTCCGTCAACATTCATTTTATTTTCTGTGCCATATAAATACAAGGGGATGATGTCATAGTTTTCCCTACTCTATCCCTTCTTAAAAGAGCATTCAACTTATATAAACTGGTCTTCTGGTATGTCTGATGAAATTACCTGTGGATAAATAATGATTGAGCTCTCTAAAGTGGTATTTGTGCCCGTATTTCTCATTCATTCAGTTCAGCCGATTGGTCAAACACGGAATGTAAAACCTGAATCTTGTTACTCTGCTTGTTGGCAGGAGGCTTGGGTTGATCCAAAAGGTTTTCTGGCTTCTCTGGCAATGACCTGTAAGGTTTTGCTTTGATTTCACCTTCAGAAAACATGGGCTGCGGGAGCACAGGCTCAGAGAAGGCTTTCCGAAAATTCTCACTCTCTCTATTTTGCCTTATGGATTCTTCTTCTTGGAAAATCTTCTTTATCTTTGCCAGCACAGCATTAACACAGACTGCCTGTACCAAAATCCAAAACAAAATAAAACAAAAATGCTGAAAAATAATTTCCTTTTAAAGTACTAACCACCATAGACAAAAAGCAATGTGCCTAACATAGTCAATCTACATGTTCTAATATAGAAAGCCCTTCATTTAAGGAAACCCTGACTCATGACAAGTGATAGATTGATTCCTTATCCTAAATATGGAAAGGTGTTTAAATAAAACATGCATAAAAAAGCTTCAGAAGTGAGAAATGCAACAAGTTAAATCTTTCAACTTATTCTGCATCAGTAATGACACCAACGACAGACACAAGGCGTGAAGGACAGCAGCTAAACGGAACTACACTAGTTTGCCTTGCAGAAGAACTGCCTCAAGATGACATGAGGACAGTAAACACTCAGGGCCTCTTTTCTCCCCTTCAGATTTCAAAGCAGTTTACGTTTCTCATGGAACTCTTATTGTAGCAGCATGTTGCTTACGTGCTCTTATGTGGCAGTATCACAGTAATACTCCATGCACGTATATTGCATTGCATCTTAATCTTGCCCTCTTTCCATCCTCACACCAGTCCTTTGCCCTTCCCTAGTAGTCTACTAGCTTATGTCTTTTTAAAAATCATTCACATTTTCACACAATCAAATAAAACATACTATACTTTTCTTTGTGTCTTTTGTATTCTCCTAAATGACCTCAAGTTCCATTCTTTTAATTTTCCCCAGATATTATAATTTCATTTCATAGGTTTCCTTTGCATTGATATAGATGATCATGACATTTTTGTCTTAATTCTATTTAATACTGTATTAAGTGTATTGGTTTACAAGTGTAGATCCATCTTAGCATCCCTGAGATGAAATTGACAATTATGATGATGTCTTTAATATATATTTCAATTTGCAAGTATCTTACTAAGGATTTATTCACCTAATCAATTTCAAAGATAATCAAGTATTATCAAAGGTTGTATTGGCCTATAGTTTTTGCTTCCCTCCCTTTTCTTCCTTTCTCATTTTTTAGATGTGTAAACCGTACATTAATGGCTTAAAATATGTTTTTAAAAATAGTGTTTTGTGTGTTGATTAAAAGAATGTGTGTTTTGCTACTGTTGTATAAAATATTTTGTAGACATTTATTAAATCATTGACCCTCAGTGTATTTAACTCTAGTGTTTCTTTGTCCCGATGATGTGTGTGCTGGTGAGAGCAGGGATACTGAAGTCACCCACTAGGATTCACACAACAGTATTGTAGTATTAGCTCTCCAAGTATGCTATGCAGTATTTGCTTAAGAAGATTGAGTGATCCAACCTTCAATGTGTATGGATTTATAACCATTACATCTCATTGGACTGTTCCTCTTATAGTTTGGATATGAAATGTTCTCTACAGGCTCATGGGCTGAAAGCTTGGTCCCAGATAATAGACCTATTTTGGGAGGTGCTAGTAATTTTAGGTGATGGGTACTTCCTATAGTAAGTATTTTGTTGGAAACATATTCTAGGGGTTATGCCTTGCCTTGTCTATATCTCCTCGTGCTTTTCTCTGACATTAAATGATCAGCTTCTGCTACCTTCCTCTACTGCCATGCTTTGGCTCGAAAGTTCTGACACCATGAGCCAAAATCAACATTTCCTTCTTTAAACTTGTTTCTTTCAGTTACTTGTTTCAGTGTTGCAATGCTGCCTAGTACAGTTCCTTTTGTTGATATATAGTGATCTTGTTTTTAATCCTTTCTGAACATTTTAGCTTGATGTGTGCTTTTTTAATTTAAATATAGATTCTCCTGCTTGGTTTTTTTATTTAATTTTTTAGAATATAATTTTCTGGTATTTGATTTTAGTTTTTGTATGACTTTGTGAGGGATGTGAGTTTCTTGCATGCAGCATTTATTGGAGCTTGTTTTATAATCCAATAAATCATTTAAAATTTTGTGTGTATATGTATGCTTATTAAGTGTATGTGTGGTGTGTATATGTGCACATGTGCATAGAGTTGCCAGTATTTTGGGTATCTTCCTCAGTCACTTTCCACCTTGTCCCTTGAGACAGGTTAGCTTACAGAGCCTAGGCTTAGCACTTCCCCTAAGCTGACTTGCATAAACTCCAGAGATTCACTTGTCCCTCTTGACCCATCAACCAATGGTCAGGTTCTTGCTGTGTTCTGACATACACAGCTGTTTTGTATATATAGGGATCCAAACATTTCATTTTTGTCGGTTCTACTTGGTTCTAAATCCTTCTTGCACTGGAAACATATGGAAAGTTTTCTGCTGTTATTTCACTTACAATAAGTTTCTCTGTGTCTTTTATAACTTGGCTCATCGATCACAGCTAGTTATTCATAAACGTGTTCTAAGCATGTCACTTTTTAACCATTTATATTCTTCATAACTTATCTTTTGTCACTTTGTCTTTTGTATCTGATACTATACAGTTGACCTTGTTTATTGGTGAGGCTTGAATGAATTTTCCTTTTCTTAGTTTCTTTGGTTCTTTTTCTGAGTTTCATCTTATTGCTTATGTTGGTTTGCTTATTTTATTCAGCTTTTCATTTGTATTCAAACTCACTCATTCTGAAAAACAGTCTTTTGAGTTCTTTGGCATTCATATGTCTCAGTATCTTTGGGTTCACTTATAAACTGTCAGAGGAGTGGTGCTGCCTTATTTTCTTCATAGTTCTTGTATTTCTACATTCAGATTTGTACATCTACTAGAATGGATATCTTTTCTACTTCATGCAGGGTTTTTTTGGGGGGGGTTGGTTTTTTGAGACAGGGTTTCTCTGTGTAGCCCTGGAACTCACTCTGTAGACCAGGCTGGCCTTGAACTCAGAAATCCACCTGCCTCTGCCTCCCAAGTGCTGAGTCTTCTTTTTTTATTGGATATTTTATTTATTTACATTTCAGATATCATCCCCTTTCCTCATCCAACCCCCAGAAACCCTTTTATATCATTCCCTCTCCTTTCTTTTGCTTTTATGCATTTTGATTACATGCAAGTATTAAGGTCAGTTCTAGGTTGAAGAACTGGCAATACAATAGATGCAAATAGTCAAGGAACAAGCAAGACAATAAACAAATAGTCAAAGAACAAGCAAGGCATTAAACCCAATTACTGAACACTTCCATGATCACTCTTTCTAAGGGCTTATCAGGATGAACAAAATATCTGAGCCTACTTCCCTGACCTAGCTCAAGGTCATTTTCATGTCTGAAGCCTACTTCTTTGTTGTAGCCTAAGATTTAGATTCCTGCCTGAAATTACTTCTTTGTTCTAGCCTAATGTCAGATTCCTCCCAAGCAGCCCACTTCCTTGTCCTTGGCCAATGTCATATTCTTGCCAAGCAGCCCATTTTCTTGTCCTTGGCCAATGTCAGATTGCAAGGATCTTCTTAATGAGAAGCCTTCTCCTGAGAGTTCTATATGAACTATCACTCAAAGATGAAAATATTCACAGTAGCAACAGGAAAACAAACCTTCTGGACATAGAAACACAACAAGCAAATAAACAAAAGAGCAATACCATCACCAGTAAGAAAGAGTCAGAAATAATACAGAATAAACTAAAGAGAGCTAAGAGCAGTAAGACATTTTAAAATCAATTAAAAGAAAAAGTAAAATTAGATACAAGATAAAAATAATGTAAAAAAAGAAAACACTAAAAACTTCCTCCTAGCTGAGGTCCATGGATTGAGAAAGTTACCTTCTTGGTCCTCTATTCTGCCAAGTGTGATTGATGGGGAAGGGGGATAGTCAGACACAGATAAGGCCTGTGGTCATTAAATTTCTCACCTAATAGGCAGAACTGTACACAGGTTGAGCCTTGTTCTGCACTGCCTTGCATTTTCTACTTGACTTGGTCAAGGATATGCCTGTGGCAGAGCTGTATTCATAGCAAAAGCTTTCAGTATGCATGCTAAAAAAGCAATGATGCCCCAGCATTAGTAATGGGGCTGGGTGGGCACTCCCCCTCTCTTGAGGTTTTGTTCCACATGAACCCCAACAATCTTTGATAGGTGAATGCTCTCTTACCCCAGGTGCCCTCCATCTCTATCTCCCAGGGCATTGGCCACTGTACAAGCCAAAGTGTATCTTTAGAGGGAATGTGGGAAGCAAACAGACTACTGACCTCTGACTGGTGATTGGACAGTGTGGGGAGTGGGGAGAACCCTGTGGGAAGTGAAGAATCTACTGCTCTTTCTCTGAGCACTTCCAACCCTGTTCTTACAGTAAAGCATTTGCTCTTCTTCCCACAGCGGAAGGTGTCACTGGCCACTATGCCCTTCAGTTTACACTTTCCACTGCCTCTGAATTTTGACCATTCTGTGTAGTCTGAAATCCAGAGCAGTTTAGTCTTTAACAGTGCCCTTCTAACAGTGAATCTTGGCTCCAAACTCTAAGTACGAGCAATGAGTCCCCTGAAGAACAAACCACAATACTGGACATGTAAGAGTTGCATGAACTATGGGTTTCTCCACTGCTAAGACAGGCTGCTGGTATCACTGTGACTGTCAGCACTTGGCCTTATTGGGTATTCTGGCATTCAGACATCCCCCAGCCCTGCTGGGGGCCAACACTGGAGTTTCCAATTGTTTTGTGCTTTTCTCTGAGTTGCCTTGCTGACCATCGTGATTCCTACAGCTTTTCCCTTTTTCTTTCCTTAGAATATACTTTGTTGTTCTGACTCTTCACATTTGCAGAGTCGTGCAAAGGACTCTTCTGTTCGACCATCTTCCTACAGAAGGCATCAGTGCAGTGCATTGAATGTAGATTCAGTTCTAATTTTCTTGAAGTGTTGAGGCCTCCGCCTGTTCTCCTGCCTCCTGCCTCTCCTGCTCCTCACTGTAAAAAACAGCAACTCTTTGTTCCCTTCAGCTTTGACCCTGCCTCCTCTACCTCTTGCTTGCTAAGATTACAGGCTTACACAACCATGCCTGATTTATATATTCATATATGCATTGCTTGAAACCAAACCTAAGGTTTTGTGCACACTAGGCAAGAACCCTAGTTCGCACCCCACCCTGACCAATCTAGAAGCAGCTAGTCAACTTACACACACACACACACACACACACACACACACACACACACACAAGTGCTATTTGGATTTTAATTTGGACTGCATTAAACTTATAGGCTGTAGGGAAAGTTTAATACTATTACATGTGCAATACGATAAAACTTAACAAATATGCCGGGCGGTGGTGGCACATGCCTTTAATCTGAGTACTTGGGAGGCAGAGGCAGGTGGATTTCTGAGTTCAAGGCCAGCCTGGTTTACAGAGTGAGTTCCAGGACAGCCTGGGCCACACAGAGAAACCCTGTCTCAAAAAAAAAAAAAAAAAACTAAACTAAAAAAAAAGTTAACAAATATATAACTATGATGAAATCATAAAAATTGTTGAAAGAAATTTCAAAAGGCCAAAGTAAACAAAGGATATGCCATGTTCATAGATTAGAATGATTTACCCTACTAGTTATAAAGACATTTTTATGAAGGTCCAGTGATTCACAGCAAAACTAGTCTAAGGATAGACAAAGCAGCTAGACAAAGAGTTTATAAACAGGCCTACATACAAAGAAACTTGACATGTGACAATAAAGTTCCTGATAAGTAAGGGTTAGCTAGGTACCATTGGAGTAAGTGTGTGTCATACCAATTTCCATGTGGTTTATAAATCTATAAGTGAAAGGCAAAATAATATAGCTTCTAGACTATAACAGATGAGAGTGTTCTCATCATCTTGGGTGTAGGTCGGAATTTATTTAAACAGGAAAAAACTCCACAATATAAAGGAAGGTGTTAGTAAGGTAAACTACATTAGAATTAAGAAATTGTACTTTAAAAGATTCTGCTATCCAAGTAAAAAAGATAAGTCATAAGATGAAAAAAATGAAATTTGCCTATATGATATCAAACAAGAATATCTTGAAATATATTTTCAAAGCAAAATCAATAACTTAGAGAGTTAGACATCTC
This sequence comes from Rhabdomys pumilio, assembly GCA_030674055.1. Lineage (NCBI taxonomy): Eukaryota > Metazoa > Chordata > Mammalia > Rodentia > Muridae > Rhabdomys > Rhabdomys pumilio. The sequence goes on along the minus strand of JANHMN010000014.1, from coordinate 1,265,962 downwards.
TCAGAAAAATAAAAGACTAGTGTTAGATGACACCATAGATACAGTGCCATCTTCAGCAAGGCATGGAATACATTTATTTCTACAATCTGGGAGTTAACTTACCAAATAAATTAGTGCTGCATAAGAAGCATACATTATGCTAGTCAAGGCAGTTTTTGCTGGAAATGAAATGATTTCAAACAAAGAACCTTTTTTGACCTGCAAAAACAAAAAGTTCATTAAAATAAAAATTTCAAGGTTTCAATGTTCTATTTCACAATATTATTTTGAGAATTTAAAATTTTTTCCTCATGAAAGTTGGCTCTATTTTAGCTATCTATGCTTTTTCACACTGTGAAGATATATTAGTTCTTGCTTCTCCTTTTATCAAGAAGATGCTTCCTTTTACTAATAAAAACCTGTGACAGATCTATACAAATCTGGTCTCTGTTTCAGAAACCTGAAGTATTTCAATGTTTACCTGTGAAATGTGCTCGCTAGAAGGTGCTCCCTAAATATTAGAAAAATTCTTTGTCTTATTCTAATACTCATGTAATCATTCTTTACTAAATTCTTCACAACCTCAATTAAGCAAACAGCAATCAAAATACTAAGCATTTCCTGGAGATTAATGACCTGCTAGGAAATGTTAATCATGCGGCTGCAGCAGGCAGCCATGACCTTAGATGGTCATTAAGCTGCAGGCAAGTCTCCACTCATACCCAGCCTGCTGCCCTGAAGGATTTATGCTAATAGTGAATTTGCCTCTCACAGGTTTCTGGTTTCTGGTAGCAGACGTTGCCTTAAACGTATCCATGTAACATACTCAGTTTAAGGGGCTCATTTCTATGAGCCACCTCTGTTGCTTTGAACAGGCTATGAAATGAGGGCCTTAGGATAAATATTTCCTTCTCTCCTGCAGTGAAGTGGCAGTTAGCCATGCTTCTCAGAAGAGCCAAGCCACCCAGCAGCTTCAGTGACTGTCCAATGAAAGGGCTGTAACTAATAAAAATCATAGAAATGCACAGTGGATAGTGCATGCGTGTTAAGAACAGTGTGTGCATTGTCCTTAAAAATTATTTATAATGCTGAGACTGGAGCTTCAGCTCAGTGGGAGAGTGTTTACCTGGCATATACCAGTTTTGAGTTATTCCCCAGCGTCATCAAAAAACAAAATAAAATTACCCACACATAGGATCATGTGCACAGCAATTTGAGGTCAGCCTGGGTAGTATAGGAAAATCTCATTTTGCAAAGGTTATTTACACTATCCTGCTTTTCCTTCCCCCTAAAAAGCCAAAATGATTACTGATAGCAGAAAGGTTAGGAAAATGAAATCTAACCAATAATATATTCTGCAGTCTTTAAGAGCATGCTTCTGAAGTGTATATAATAACATTTTATTGAATAAACACTTCATTCATTCTAGCTGTCATGAATGCTCACTTTGTAAGCTGACGTGGCAGTCAGTTGATTGCCACAGTTCTCAGACCAGCCTGGAAGGTACAGAACAGCCCTAGCTCAAATAAAACAGCAACAAAGGCAATATTGTTTATGAACAGTCGGTTTTATCCTCAAAACTGTAGGACTTTTGGGTCTTTTCCAGTTTAAATTTAAGTTTAAAAGAATCCCACTGTCCCAGGACACATCCTTAGTGGGCACATTCCTTAGACAGAGGACACTTGCTGGATTAACATTCAGAAGAGGAAGGGAGAGGCTGATCACAGGGAAGAGAACCCACCTGGGGTTGGGGAAGGCCCAGAGCACAGAGACACACTCCAGGATGGGAGGTGGTTAGGAAGAAAGTAATGTGGGAATCTGAGTCATCTATAGACTGGACCTGAGAGGGTCAGCCTTTGGGGTCCTTTGTGGTTGCCCTCGTGTACTCTGTATAAAATCCGATCCCAGTTTTTGTTTGGGACTCTCTTGCCAGCATTCGAGAGAGCCCTGGTGAACCAGAATCATTAAACCTCATGTTGTTGCAACGAATCCTCTGTCTGTGTGTGAGATTCTGGGGGAGCGCGTCCCCTGGTTTGAATCTTAGAATTCAACATTCCAACAAAACCACCTCATAAAGATGGCATTTTTGTCTTTCCCTTTGCACAGAGAGCCAGGGGAAAGGAGACAGAACTGAGCCTCCTGCGGCAACATAGCTGCTGAAAGTAAAGTTAGGCTTCAGCAAGGAATCACATCCCAGGTCTAAGACCAATGGGCTGTGCTGCTGGAAGGCTTTGCTCATCTGAGTGGAAATGGGTCAAGGTTTTGCTAGGAAGACAAGAACATGCTTACAGTACTCAGTGGAACTCCAGTACACAGGTAGTATTAACTGACATGACAGACATTGGTATCTCATGGCATATGAGAATGAGGTTAAAGCTGTATGCCCAGTAAATGGGGTAAACTCTAAAGAAAAGCGAGCAGACCCTCCTCGTGAATGTGGGACCTGCCAGCGTGGCTGGAGCTAATCCCACAGCTGGGGCCCAACATAAGGCTTGAGCCCATGACCCTGAGATTAAGAGTCTTATGCTCTACCAACTGAGCTAGCCGGGCTGAGAATGAGCCCCATGTGGTTGGTGTGTGCCAGGTTGCACTGCCTGCATTACTATGTGAGCTGACAGATGACGCCCCACAGCACTCCGCTTGGCTCGGCCCAGGGGGGTCACTTCTTGGCAGGCTAACAGTGACTAGTGGGGGAAGTCTATGCGCATGTGCACTCTCTGCCCATGGTCCGGGGACTTTCCCCTAGGCTGAAGGATAAGGAACACGTTCCCTGTACGTGGCCTAGGAAACAGGCCTTCAGAGCGACAAAAGTGAGCCAAACTAATCTCTACTGGTGGGAGTCAAGAAAATGGACTCCTTCCTTATAGCGATGAGATCAGTGCTGAGGAAGGGACGAGATTTTCGGGGCTTGGCTACCATAAATAGTGTCCAATTTATGAAAATTCATTGAGTTATACATTCAATGGTTTTCATACTTTTTGATTATATAACTATGTTTTAATTTAGAATTTAAGAATTCTATCTTTTATGTATAAAAATACAACTAGCTTTTTAGAAAAAAATTGGCAGAAACACACTAAAATTATAATAGCTTTTGTTTGAATAGTACAACTTTGTATCGTTTTTTAGAACACTTCTTGTATGCCAGCTTTCTTCTAATAGAAATACAGGTTCTGTGCTTCTAATAGAAGCACAGGTTCAGAAAGATTAGCTGCTTCTGTACTGTCCCAGCTAAGTTGAAAAGGCACAGGGTATTGTGTAGTGGTGAAATGTCTAAACCCTAAGTGTGCTCAATACCCTGCATGTTTCATTTTGGCTGACTGCTGCTACTTCTGAATGAAGAACAAAACTGGCCACCAGTATTTCCTTGGCTCTTAGTGAGGGATTTATGGACTGCAGAAACAAATAATAGGCCAAGAGGCCTCTTAGCTAAAAGCGAGGGAGTGTAACGTGAACTATTGGCCACACCAACACCCAGAAATAGGAATCGGTGCCTTCTTAGTGCTTATAATTGCTTTCTACTTCTGTAATAAATCATTCTCAGAGGAAATATATTTCCTCTAATTTTGGCTACTCTCTCTATAAGTTGAGGTGGAAAATGTCTCAGAGTCTCTGGCTAAAGAATCTTTGGGAAATGAGTCAAAGGCTGCATTTTCTTTTTTCCCAGAAACATACACAGGAATGACAGCATGCTTTTGAACCTGAGTGTATGGCTACAGGACACAAGCACGCAGGTAAGGAGCAGGGAAAAGAAAAGCAGATATACTCCAACAAGATACCTCTTTGTAGAGGAAGAGACTCATTTGTGTGTATGGGGGAAGGCCTATGTGGGATGAGTAGGAAGTCTCATATAACAAAATAAAAGAGGTATCTGTATAAGAAATCATACTTTGTTTCACTACACACTTCCCCGATTTATTCTCTCATCAAAAGGTAATTAAAATGATTAGTTTCAAAATGTATTCTGTTGATGATGCCTGTTACACCTGTAATTAACTTTATATATTGCCTAAGGATTACTGGTTTCAGTATCTTATTGCTTTCGGTTTCTGTAACATCCCCATAGGAATTATATTTCCTTCAAAATTTATGTGGCTCATGTGGTTTGAATAAGGATAGCCCTCATAGGCTCATATATTTGTATAATTAGCCATCAGGGAGTGGTCCTTTTTGAGAAGGAATAGGTGTGGCCTTGTTGGAGGAAGTGTGTCACTGGAATGAGCTTTGAGGTTTCTTTTATTTTTTTTTAAAGATTTATTTATTTTATGTATGTGAGTACCCTGTCACTGTCTTCAGACACACCAGAAAAGTGCATCAGATCTCATTACAGATGGCTGTGAGCCAGCATGTGGTTGCTGGGAATTGAACTCAGGACCTCTGGAAGAGCAAACGGTCCTCTTAACCACTGAGCCATCTCTCCAGCCCAGCTTTGAGGTTTCAAAAGACCATGCCAGGCTGTTTTTCTCTCTTGGCCTGAAGATCAGTATATAACTATACAGCCATGCCATTGCGTAACTCACCACAGACTTCTAGCACTCCACAGTATGAAAAGCTTTGGTTAGCACCTGGTAGAACATTATTCCTGAGAAAGCTTTTATTCAAACGGTCCAGTAGAGGTCAGATGCCCTAACTTTTTGGCCAGCTTGAGTAGTATGTCTTTGAGAAGTTCTCTTTTTAAGAAAATGTCCTTTTTTCCCCAGGTCTGAATCATACCTCCTAGGTTAGTGTTGGAGCAGGCCCATCAAGTACCCACAGAAGTCCTAATATTTGTACCTTAAACTCTTAAAAGTACTGCACCCTGAAGGGTGCAGGGAAAGGTGGTGGTGTGGGTGGTGGTTTGTTTTTAGAAAGCTTACCTCAACCTGAAAAAAAGGCATGAGTTCAGTTGGCTTGAATAAAATATCTGGGAAGTATAAGGCTTCAGGTTCACTCAGGGCTTGCCCCCATTTTACCTTGTGCCTCCCATGATGCCTATACACAATCTATACACAATACAAACAGTCATCTCATCTTGACCCAGAAAGAGCTCTTAATTCTGGGGCCCCACATTGATTGGCCTTCCAGAATCAACAGCTATGTCTGAAGCTGACATGTCTTGGCTGAAGTCAGCATTTAAGCTGATTATCTAGGTCACAGCAGCAAGAGCAGCTGCAGGCTTTGCTCAGCCAGGCAGCTTACAGACTGGGTGGGCACACCACTGTCAAGTACTAGTGCTAGGGATGTCAGAAACCTCCAGAAAATTCTCTACTCAGAGTTTTCCATTTCTGAGACTTAACATCATTAGCTACTCTCCTATCACTGCAGTCTCAGCTCTGCAGAACATGGAAGAACTTGAGAAGAAACGTGACTCAGCATCCATCTGTCCCTATAGTCCGACGCAAAGGAAATTTCCAACAAGATAACAATGGAAAAGCCAAACTCCAACTTCTGTACTTGACTCATGACTGGTCACTACAATTCTTTAAGTAATGAGTATGGATTGGGTCTTTGGGCAGCTCAGGTATATATTTTAAAGGCTAAGAAATACATGCTCCAGATTCATTCAAAAGACCCAGGAGTCTGTCTTAGGGGCTCTGGACCTGTATCCTCTCTCTGCTCATCCTAAGGAAACTGTAACTGTAAGTTTAATCTTAGCTCTCCCTGTACTGCACCAAATGACTCAAATATTACTCTAGTTATTGTCAATGTCCTAATGAAAATGCTTCTCTGTTTCCATGTTTTACAGGGAAACAATCTGTTTCACTGGTATTTCATACTAATAAAAAATTTTAGATAGAACTAATCAGAGACCCAACAGGGCACTTGAAGACAATCTTTAGCTATGTATGAAACATAGCTTCAAACTGGCTAAAGGCCATTTACTTTTCCCATGGTCATGTTTACTTAAAGTGATATTCTCCAGGAGGTCACACAGCTTATTCCTTTAAACATTAATTCCAGCTATCACAGCCATGAAGCTCTCCACCATAAAGCTTTGCCTGGAAGCAGCTGGGAAAATGGACTGTGGGTTGTTAAGAATGAACATAGCTTCTCCATGCTATGACTAATTGGTTCCCAGTGTGGGGAGACACACTCAGCACAGTAGCACCATGGAGACACTGTCCAACAGAGCAGCCCTTCCCACGCTTCACATCTCACACAGCCCTTTGTCATGCCTTTGACTCTCTGGCCTAATGTTCACATTCATGCTTCTATTCATGCCCTCACTGAGCCTTCAGGTTCTCAAGCTGCATGCCTCTTCGAGGTCCTTCCACAGTCTACCTTGCACCGTTTGGTCATTCACTGGCTACATTCGGTTGACAGTATCTATATGTGTACCTATTAGCTCCATGAGGCAAGGATGAAATACCTCTGGATGCCTGGTACCTAAATTAGTGATTTTTATATATCAGGATTCAATAAATATTTGCTGAATTAATTAAAAGGCTGAGTTATACTTTACTTTTACTTCCCAAAAGAAATGTAGGCATTTTATATTAAATTGTAAAAGAAGATGGTAAATAGGGCTGAGAGAAAAATGTAACATGTCAGGCAGAGCCAATGTGGAAATATTCACACAAACCACTGAGAAATTCCATTTAAAATTAAAACCCCAAGACTTCATGTAAGGTCAAGTCTATGAAAAAGAAAGATAAATCCTTGTGCCAAGAAGAAAGAAGGAATGGCTAGAGTAGCTTGTGAGCTTTTATCTTGGGCACTCTGGGTCCTTACTAGACCATCAGATGAGTTTTAATACCCAGCCTTATTTGAGGCTTGATGAACACAAGGTGGATGAAAGAATTTGCTGAGCTGAGCTGCAGTTTCAGGGACACTGAGACTCAAACCATAATCAGTACACTAGGAGGGGGAGGAAGCTGCTCCCCGCCTGGGGCTGGCATTTTCTCTTTGGGATAATGCCTTAGAGAGCTGTCTGAGATTCTCAGGATGGTGCAGAAAAGCCTAGACTGGAAATGCTTTAAGGCAGGTTGTCCATATGCCCTTGAGGCACTAGCAAAATTCCTCCAGAAGAGCCCTGCCACCAAGTACAGAGGGTTTGACTAATATGAACTCTGCTGGGGAAATTCCAGTTAAATATAATCATAAGACATAAGGAAATAGTAGCTACTAGTATTTCAAAGAATAATCATTTAAAAGATCATACACACACAAATATGTTCAGGATTATTGAACAACTTTAAAGGAAGAAAGCTCCCTAAGACTTGAAAGGGGGGGAAACAAAACAAAAACAAAAAAGAACAAGCAGAATCCTCAGGGAAAAAACCCACAGTCCTTCTCAAAGTCCTAATGTGGGGCAAGAAGGAGACAGCAAATTCGACAACATGCTTGCCACACAAGCATAAAGCCTTGGGTTTAAAGATGTGAGGCCTGGTGGTGAACACTTGTAACACCAGTGCTGGAAACTGAGAGGGGACGATCCTGGTTCTCTGCAGGCTCAGTGATAGACTGTCTCCAGCAATTCAGTGGAGAGAAACTGAGGAAGATTCTTGATGTCAACTTTGGCCTCTATACACAGACAGCCACCTTTACATACATACATACATACATACATACATACATACATACACACATGCATACAAAAGAAATTAATATGTTTTAAGTTTAAGACACACTGAATAGGTAGAACATCATTTTGGACATTGCCAATTACTCAAGTTGCTTTAAAGAAAAGAGAAAAAGCCAGGCACCACGGTGCACACCTTTAATCCCAGAATTTGGGAGGCTGAGGCAGGTGGATCTCTGTGAGACTGAGGTCACCCTAGTCTACAGAGCAAGCCCTGGGCCAGCCAGAGCTGCATAAAGAGACCTTGTGTGGAAAGATTCAGGGTGGGGTGCACCAAAATAAAGATGCATAGAGTAAAAAGAGAGGGCGGGGTGTAGCTCAGTGATGGGGTGCTTGCTGACATGCACGTGGTCCTTGTTTCTATTCTCAACACCACTATAAAGGAAAAAATACAATAAAATTAAAATGTATTCAATAGGCATGTCAGAAAAAGAGTTTATAGAAACTGACAAAGACATAATATTTGAACAAATTTTAGCTGAGGCTTTTCAAGAGTTGAATTAGTTATTATCAGATTGAGGATTCAGAATTTTCTCAAGAAAGTTCACCCTTCCTGAAATATAGTTTGAGTTAGTAAGAGCTGAAAATTTCTCCTGGGGATATACCCAGAAAAAAATCTCATGTATATGGGCAGGGAGACATCTGTAAGCATGTTCACCAAAGCACTATAAAAGAAAGGAATTGGAAATTAAATTGTTCATCCTCCCAGTAACAAACTCTAGATTATCCTTCCTTATCCTGGAATACCAGAGAGAGGCTAAAATAAACTCTAGCTACATTTATTTATAATGTTAGACATAAACAAGAGTTTTCAGGATAAGTAACAGTATAATGTAATCTATGTGAATGTTAAGCATACACAATAATACTTTATAAATATATATACCTAAATGTAATAAAAAAATTACATATAGAGATGTTCACTTCACCTTCATGCTGATCACCTCTGTGAGAAAGACAGAGAAAGGGCTAGGATGTGTTTTTTTTTTTTTTTTAAAGGGCCATTCTGAGGACAATGGACACGTATTAGGACTTGGTTGTGTGGGACTTCTGATAAACTACTTTTGTGTCTTGAACTATTTTACTGGTAAAATTTATTTAATGCTGCATCATTAGATGGCCCCCAAAAGGAAAAATGTTATGCGTCATAAATTGGTGTCAAAGAAGACAGTGACCCCACATTAACTCTTGCCCATTCATTCAGCCTCAAAACAAGCTTCTAGAGTAAGTTAATACAGACAAGCTAGATATGGATCTCAGACTCCCATCGTCAGTCAAATATATTGTGATTTTTAGGTTTAAGTGGACAAAAAGAAACACACAGTTTAGCTTGAATACAAAGACAGTATTTTCTGCCACTAAACTTTTATGAGTACAGAGAGATTATTCTCCAGGGATCTCTTATATACCTATACAAACTGTCTTCTGAGCAAGGGACGTGTTTAAATATCAAGTAGCTTTAGAAGCTACAGCAAATGCATTTCTGCAGAGAGATCTATAGATGAACCCCCCAATATGTCAGAGGGCACCCAAGATAATGCCCTCTCCCTTTTGCTGTGCAGACACATTCCAGAGTAACAGATACCCAGCCCCCTTAGAGGAAAAGCTGAGAAGGCATTTCAGTGTCATTTCAAAGTCTTCTCCTGACACAGCATTAAATATGTACAGTTAACAAAAGACCTTTATTGCATCATCGCGTAGAAGGAATCAAAAGTAGGAACTAACACAAAACGTTGCTCTGGCTAACGCTTTTACCATGAATACAATCTGTTGTGGAATGGTTCTAATGCTATTTGTGTTCATTTGGCTCCCAAAATTACACGGGAACCTACTTGTCTGCCAGTGAGATGCTAAGGGTCCCTGCCCTGCCCCCAGTTGGCTTTGATTGATGAAATAAAGTTGCCAGTGGCCAATGACAACCTAATTTGTAGGAAATACTTGAGAAATATCTCAAAAGACATTTCACAACAACACTGTAAAGACTATGGTTTGGGGACTGCAGTGCTCAGCTGGTAAGAGCGCTTGTTGCTCTTCCAAAGAACCTATTTCGATTCTCAGCACCTACATGAGGCTTACAGTTGTTTGTAATTCCAGTTCCAGAAGATCTGATGCCCTCTTCTGGCCTTCATTGGCACTGGGCATTCATGTGACACACAGGCATTACATACAGGCAAAACATAGGTTAGATAAAATAAAAATAATTTAAAAAAAAATAATTGTTTAAGCCTATGGTTTTAACAAAACTCAGAGAAGGAATGGCAAGGCAAAACATTAGCTTTCAAAGGACATTTAAGAAGGAATTAAGATAATATTCAGACATTTTTCAATGTTATAAAGATAAGGAACAGGGCTTGGATTTTTAAAGAATTCATTGGTTAGCAAATGTAAATTTTTCTGAAAATATTCTTAGATATCAAGTATCGTAAAGAAACCTTTTATAAATTCTGTTCTTGGGTGATGAATAATTGAAGTGTTTGATTTTTTTTTTCAAACGTAAACCTTTAATTAAAGATTGACTCCAATGTTGTGAAATGTTTGTTGATTCTGGCTATCCAGCATCCATTTTGTCTGAGGTCCTGCTCTTCCCACTCCACTTTGAGGTTGCATGGTCTCCATAGGCCTCTGACCCCCACCTCTAAAGAGGCAGCAGGGAACCTGTCTTGGGCCATCTGATGCAGCCCACTTCCCTGGTTTAAAGGCAAGCACTGGCTGTACGGCAGCCTCTGCCGGTGAACCTGTTCTGCCAGGAACGCTGGCTCCAGGACCTGGTTTCCTGCCATAATTACTTGAGCCTGGAAGGGTGAAGATCCCCAAGCAGTTACAGGTCATGTTGGATAATCTAGAAGTGCAATGAATGTAGAGAGAAGAAAGAAGACATGCAAAGGAAGAGAGAAGGCACTGCTTTACTATCTATGCAGCTATGTCTGGGTGGTTGTATTAGCTAACAGTCTTCTTTTTTGGTTTAACCCATTTTGTGGATGATTTTCTCCTTTCAGTCAAAGTGTTCAAACTGATACACCGAGGGTTGAGATGCTGGCTCTGTAAGATTGAGTCTTCCTACAGAACAATTCCAGATGCTCTGAATATCATCCATATTGCAGTATCCAAAGTACTGTGTCATAAAGTTTAAAAAATTTTTCAGGCCTGAAAACGTTTTAACAACAACCAAAAAAATGCAGCCATGCAGAAAAAAAAATGTAATTAGAAATAAACATAAATATTAGTGAGTACACCTGAGTAAGTTTATAGCTGAATACACTCAACTACCATATCAAAGGTTATTTTGAAAACATAACAATATTCTGAGAGTAAGGTGCAAAACACAACCACGTTGAAAATTCATTATAGAATTTCGTTTAGGTTTGACCCAAGTAGTCAGTGCTTATACTTACTTTGAACTATTTGAAATGGACAAGTTTATACAGCTCAAGTAAATAAGAAGGTACAAAAAGTTCACATCATTTCCCCTTCAGATTCAAACGAGAAACTGCTATATTCAGTTCTCTTATCCAACTTTATCCGTTTCAAATGAAGGACCCCCAAACCACTACAGTTTTATTTTTAAATTAAAGAAGTTTTAACATGCTATTTATTCTTTCACAATTCTGTCTAATATCGGGTACTTTGATCATAATCCCCCATTTTTCTGTCATCCCTTTCCCTCGATCATTGACACCTTCTTTCTCTCAACAAATCCCTTCCGACTTTCATACCTTTCATAGAGGGAAGTGTGGCCCATTACGTTTAATTGGGGTACTTGAATAAACATAGGTTTGGGGCAATTTACCTGTGCCTGTCTCACTCAAGGAAAAGCACTCGTGCTTTGCTAGCAGCCAGTAACTGTCTATAGCCTTACGAGCCCTTCCCAGTGGTGATGGAGTATCATTGGGCTCAACCCTGCGGAAGTAGGTAGGCACTGCTGCGGTGAGCGCGTGGGTGCAACTGGTATGCCTTGTCTAGAAGATGGGTTTTCACTGGATTTCTTCCAGTCTTCTGTCCCGCCCCCATGATGTTTCCTGAGCCTTGAAAGGGGTGATACAGATGTGTAGGGCTGAGCACTCTATGGTCAATTGTTTCCAACACTTGGGTCAGCTATGAATCCTTAGAAAGATTCCTCTGCTCGTGTAGACGTAGCCTGCGCTTACCTGTATGCTGCTCAGGGGTTGCCTTGCTACATTCACTTCTCTCAGCAGCCGGTGAGAGATGTTCCTCAGTTCCAAGAGTCTGCACGCCAGCTGCGGCTGCAGCAGCTTGGCCACTGATTTGGAGGAACTGGATATCCTGTTTAACCCTTGAATTAACGTTCCACGGTTGATCTTGGCTAAAGCGAGGGCCATTCTCACCTTGGATGTTTTCTGCACTGAATCCTTTTTCTGGGAGAAAAAAAAAAGCTTTGAAAAGAATGCAATATATGATTCTCTGACACATTATTAGAATCTGTATGTAACAGAAACTGAGTATACACTTACATTGTATACTATGCCTTACATTTACTCAGTCCAACAATTATACCTCATAAATTCACTAATACCCATAACTAAAGCTATGTATGAACACATTCATTTTTCCTTACAATAATATCAAGAATTGAATAAACCAAAAGATAGAATATTTTCATCATCTTTCTGGGTTTATGCTGTTGTTGTTTGTTTTTTTGAAACAGGGTCACACTATGTTGTCCTGTTTGACCTTAAATTTTCTATGTAGACCAGGTTGACCTCAAACTCATAGAGATGTGCCCATCACTACCTGCCTGAGTGCTGGGATTAAAGGCATGATTAAAGGCTACCAGTGTGCCTGAGTGGGGGAGAGAGGTGTGTGTGATGTTTTTACATTGATGTTAGAAGTTGTTGTAAAAACAACATGATTCTCTCTCACACCTCCTTTGCCTCCTTTCTTCCTTTCTTCCCAGTACTTGGGATTGAACCCAGGGTCCTGTACACGCTAAGCAGATGCTTTACCCCTGAGCTGTGTCTTAGCTCTCTGTCTAGTATTACATTGACACAAGATCTCATAAGTTGTGTAGGTTGCATGTGAACTCATGCTGTGACCCAGTCAGGCCTTGTATTTGGCAATCCTCCTGCCTTAGCCTCCTGTTTACCTAGGACTATAGTCCTATGCTTCCAGGCTCCACTGTAAACAATAATTCTTATCCAAGGATTACTCAATATCTGAAGCACTCAAGCAACAGTACTTACTTTAAATGCTACAAATGTTTTCAAAAGTTTACTTTAGGCTATGTAGAGAAACCCTGTCTCGAAAAACCAATTAAAAAAAAGAAAGAAAAGAAAAAGAAAGAAGAAAGTTTACTTTAAAGTGTTTTAGTCATAAGCTAGAGCCTATGTGAGATGTAGAAAGGATTTAAAGGAAACTAAAATGGCTTACACACAGATCTATTGTAGGTCTAAGAAAATCTTATGCCAACACTTCATAAATTCTAGTAATTTCTAACAAACCTGTAGTAGCATTATCAAAGCATATAACACGTGATTTCTTCTGTATTCTACCCAGTAGTTTACCATAGAGAGACTGCACAGAATGTGGTTCGGCTGCATCCAGACAACACACAGGCAGTTTCATCATTAATCCAAGCAGTCCGGCATCATCTGGCCGTCACTTAGGAAATACTGGTTAAGCTCTGGCTACAAAGTCTGCAATATTTTGCTAAACCTAAATATACACAAACAAAATATCTGATAAAATATTTAAATTGTTTTGACTTGTCTGTAGTAAACATCACGTGTCTGCCTAAGAGCTAACATTTTGTATATTTACTTTAAAAATAAATATACATCATGTGATTTTAGTATTTTTCTTACTGTTCAGAATTTCTGGCCCATCCCTGAGGATGTATTTTTGCCCTGGTTTTGGTGTTCTGATGTGGATTGTTCTGTTAACTTTTTCGAAAAGTCCCATAAGTGGGTGGTCTTAGTCTCCCAGGCAACAGCTACAGTAGCTAGTGCCATCTAGACAGTGGGCTGACAAAACCGCTAACCTCCCAAGCCACGTAGAGAAAAGCAACCTAAAAGCAGAGTGAGCAAGACAGCAGAAAGACACAGTCACGTGACATGGCTTTCTTCTTGGGCCATGACTGAAGGACAGCCAGGGAAGCCTTGCAGCCTCCCCTGTTGAAGCGCTGATGGCTGCTGGTTCATTTCTCTGGTGTGGTGCTGTACCTGCCCTTTTCTACTCTTCCTCTGCTTTACCTTACTTGTGGTTACAATTTATCAAATGTTCTTCCTCACTGTAATTATTAAGAGTAGTCAGCCACATTGGCAGGACAATCAGGCATGGGACACGGGAAGTTTCACCTTACAAACTCTGTCTCCTTTTCCAGTGACCAGGGTTTGGGGACTCTGCCATGCTGGCAGTTGTGAAAGGATCCCTCTTCTGATTTACTGTCTCTACAGGATCTTTTACTTTCTTCTGATTTTTCTGAGACACAGTCTTGCTAAGAATCTGGCCTTATACTCATTATACGGCTCTGACGAGACCCTCTTTCCTCTGCCCTTGTGTGCTGGCGTGCACCGTCACGCCTCCAGTTCTTTACTAGACCATGGCTTGCAGCCCCTGGTTGTCCCCATCTGCTTCTTTTAAGCAAACTGATTTATTCCGACAGACAAATCAACTGTTCCAACTTCCCTTCTACATTTTCTTTCTTGCTTTTTGTCTTTTTATAAGAACAAGGTTAATTATCATCGATAATTCGGTCCTGTCAAATTTCATGTAGGGCTCACATAATTTAGGTTGATCAAAACATGACATTTGTTAAAAACAGTATTATTTCATGCCAGCCTGCATTGCAATAATGGCATATTCAGGTGCTGTGGTTTAAATATGCTTGGCCCAGGGAGTGGCACTTCTAGGAGGTGTGGTCTTATTGGAGTGGGTGTGGCCCTGTTGGAGGAAGTGTGTCACTTTGGGGGTGGGCTTTGAGACTTTCCTCCTAGCCATGTGGGAGCCAGTTTTTCTCCTGGCTGCTGTCAGATCAAGATGCAGAACTCTCAGTTCCGCCTGCACCACGCCTGCATGGACACTGCCATGTTCCTGCCTTGATGATAATGGACTGAACCGCTGAACTTGTAAGCCAGCCCCAATTAAATGTTGTCCTTTATAAGAGTTGCCTTGGGCATGGTGTCTCTTCACGGCAATGGAAACTCTAAGACAGAAATCATCATGAAACCTAGTTGTCTCTAATGCTTAGTTGTTACAATTTGATGCTGAGCTGCCCTGCACACACCTATTTAAATGCTTTCTTTAAAACAAGACAAAAGAAAACAGAAACAAACAAAACCTTTCCCATATATCTTTCAAGGACTTGTTACTTCCAATAACACAATGTTCTTGGCAACTTTTAATTTCCCTCTCACAAACCATGGAATTGGCAATTTCTCAAGAAGATATTCTTCTTGCCTCACAAGAAAATGATGTAGGAAAGCAAACCATGGCAGATGGATGCAGGTGTGGTTCTCTCCTGCACTACGTGAACAAAAAGATATCAGGGAGAAGCACCCACCTATAGACCTCAGAGGTGGACAGACATGCTTATGATTTCCCAGAGGTAAACAAGCTTCTTAATCATTTCTAACAGGGAAAAAAAAGCGGGGGAGGTTCTTCATTCTCCACTGCCAGGCGTTTCCCACCTTTTTCTGTTGCCTATTCTGTTATTTGTTTGTTAAGCAAATCATCTGTGGGGGTTTAAATATTGATCCTATATGTGATTTTCATGCCTGTTTGCTGGTTTTCTCTTAGACTCTTAGCCAAAGTATCTCAGATCTGCTTACCAGTGCAAGGTGGGTGCTCCTTTGGAGACTGACTATCCCCTGAGCAAGGTGGGTGCTCCTTTAGAGACTGACTATCCCCTGAGCAAGGTGGGTGCTCCTTTAGAGACTGAGTATCCTCTGAGCAAGGTGGGTGCTCCTTTAGAGACTGACTATCCCCTGAGCAAGGTGGGTGCTCCTTTGGAGACTGACTATCCTCTGAGCAAGGTGGGTGCTCCTTTAGAGACTAACTATCCTCTGAGCAAGGTGGGTGCTCCTTTGCAGCTTGAGCATCATCTGAGCAGTTCATTGCTGCCAGAAAATCAGTCACCCACCAAAGCCCTGGAGGCTCAGAGGTTGCTAAAGGAAACGTTGCTTCAGTCACTAAGATGGGCTCTGGAACTGTGCTCCAGATTTCTGAATTGATCCTCTCCACTTGAATACATTCTTGGCCTTGCCTCTCCCATTTCTCAGGTCCTTCCCATGTTTGTTGTCTGCAGTTTTAATACTGAACTCTCATTTCTATACCACAGCAATTACTATCCTCTCTCTATAAAATCAACCTGTCAGTACAGCTTATTCAATTCTTCCCTTGAATAGTCCCAGAATCTGACCCTTCCCTCCTACCCCTCCCCTATTCTAGTGTTCTAAGACACCATCATCATCTCTCTTGTAGGTTAGTGAATAGCCACCTGGACAGTTCCTTTCTTCCAGTCGTGCCTACCCTCATTATTTCAACTGCATAAAGCTGACGGACACAGTTAAAACCCATCTTAGTTAGGTTTTTACTTCTGTGAACAGACACCATGACTAAGGCAAATCTTATAAAGGACAACATTTAATTAGGGCTGTCTTACAGATTCAGAGGTTCAGTCCATTATCATCAAGGTGGGAACACGGCAGCATCTAGGCAGGCATGCTGCAGGAGGAGTTAAGATTTCTAACACCTACTTGACAGGACCATACCTTCTAATAGTGCCACTTCCTAGGCTGAGCAAATAAAAACCATCACATTCCACTTCCTGGCCCCCACAGGCTTGTTCAAACACATGAGTCTATGGGGGCCATATGTAGCCACAACATAATAAAAAAGTACATTTAGTCTAATTTCCAAAATCCCTATAGTCTATAGCAGTATCAACAATGTTAAAAGTCCAAAGTTCAGAGTCTCTTCTGAGATCCATTCAATCACTTAATTGTAATCCCAAACCAAGACAGGAAACCAACTGGACAAATCCCAAACTCTGCATCTTCATGTCTGATGTCAAAGCAGTTTTCAGATCTCCAACTCCTTTTTCATCTGTGTTGACTGCAACAAGCTTCTTTTCCTGGGCTGGTTCTACTCCCTGTTAGCAGCATTCTTCAGGAAATATCCTATGACTCTGGCATCTTGAAAATCTTGGGGTCTCCAAGGCAGCTTCAATGTTACAGCTTCCTGTTTCAGTGTCTGGGATGCACACATGATCTTCAGGGCTCCTCCAAAGGGCATCACTTCTCAGCTCTGTCCGCTTTATAGCACTCTAACCTCAGGTTGATCCACTCACTGCTGCTGCTGTTCTTGGTGATCAGCCCATGGGACTGGCACTTCCAACACACCGGGGTCTTCTGTTGTAACTAGGCTTCATCAATAGCCTCTCATAGGCTGTCTGCATGGTGCCAAGCCTCAAATCCTTTGCATGACTCTTTCAGTCCTGGTCAGTCAACTACAACTGAGGCTGCACCTTCACCAGTGGCCTTCCATGGCCTCTCACAGTGCCAAGCTTCAGCTGTTTTCATGACCCCTTCATGCCTTCAAACCAGTACCACCTGGGTGACATATTGTCAAGTACAGCTGCAGCACAAGTTAGAGCCTTGGCTACCCCTGAAACACAACTTCTTTGTACTCTCAGAAAATACTTCCCAGATTTCACCTTAGTGATGCTGGTCTCTTCTTAATCACTGCTAATTTCTTAGCTCCAGCTAATCAGCATCAATTGTCCCAGTAGTCCCTTCTATTTTTTACTCTAAAGCCAGAGCCACACATTCAAAGCTACCCAGTTCTTCTGCTTTCTGTGGCTGGAACATGACCTCCCTTATTATTTTACCAGCTTTCTGTTTTCCAACTCTCTCATTGCCTAAGCTTGGCTGTCCTACAACTTGCTCTGTAGATTGACCTTGAACTCAGAGATCTGCATGCCTGTCTCATGGGATTAAAGGTGTGTATCACTACTTCTGAATTTAAACTTTTCTTCCCTTAGAACTTGCTCTGTCCCAGACTAGCCTAGAACTCAGAGATCTGCTTGCCTGTATCTCCTGGAATTAAAGGTGTGTACCATCATGCCTGGATCTAAATTTAGCTGGCTAGGATCTCCAAAGTCCCACTCTCTTAATCTGTTATCTCCTAGAACACAGGATTAGGCTCCATTCCTCTTCCTGGCGCCCCTTTAATACTCGAACCATATATTTTATAGCTTTTCATTCTCAGCTTGCTATGCTTGTTTAAAATGTTCTTCATAAGACTTAACCAGAGAACAAAGTTTATGATGGGCTTTTCTGAGAGTTCCTTTGTTAATGCAATTAATTTGCATCTCTTCACCTTAGCCTCAGGCAGACTCTTCGTACAATGGCATAAAGTAGCCACACTCTTCACCAAAATACCACAAGGATAGTCTCTTGGCCACATATTGAAATTCTCCACTAAAACCTGTTGGTCCAGGTCTGTACAATTCAAATCACTCTCAGTAGCAAAGTCTTCCATATTCCTACTAGGAGAGCCCATTAATCCCCATTTAAAGCATTCCCCTCTTTCCAGATCTAAAGTCTCCAAATCCACATTCTTCCAAACAAAAGCATGGTCAAGCCTATCACACCAATATCCCAACCCCTTTTACGAACTTCTTAGTTAGGGTTTTATTGCTGTGAACAGACACCATGACCAAAGCAAGTCTTACAAGGACAACATTTAATTGGGACTGGCTTTGGTTCAGAGGTTCAGTCCATTATCATCAATACAAAAACATGGCAGCATCCAGGCAGGCATGGTACCCCTAAAGGCTCAGGTGAGGTCTCTTTTCCTTCCTCATACAGCCTGTGCTTTGTACACGTCACACATGAGTGGGTTTGTGTGAGTAAGTTAGCAAAGAAAATGGTGAAAAAAGAACCATGGATTTCAAAATGGGCAAAAGCTGTCACTGTGTTCTTCCATAAATGGCCTGAGTCTCATAAGTCAATAAATTAGGTGCTAGAAACAGGACATGGAGCTTTCTTTAGGGAGATGGCAGCTATGTATCTGAATAGAAATCATGGTCTTGGATCTGGTAATAATGATGCCATCAGAAGATAGACAAAGATGGAAGGAGATATAAAGAAATTGAATCCTGTTCCCCTATCTGGGCTACCTTGTCTGGCCTTGGTATGAGAGGGTGTGCATAGTCCTGTGGTGACTTGATGTGCCAGGGTGGGCTGATACCCAGGGGAACCTCTCTTTCTTAGAGGAAAAGGTAAGGGCTATTGGGGGGTGGGTATCTGAGGGGGGCACTTGGAGGAGGCAGGGCTGCAATCAGGATCTAAAGAAACAAATGGAGGGGGAGGGATAACACCTGAAATGTAAATAAGTAGAATATCCAATAAAAATACATTTAAAAAAGAAAAGAAACAAATTAATGAAAAACTGCAAACTTTTTGGTTGAACAAAGTCTCAATGTTTCTAATTTTAGTAATGGAAGAAGCACATTTTGGAAAAGTAACAGGGCACTTCTATGGTGTCTCTAGCTCAGAGGACTCCCCTTGAGACTTGTTCAATAACTGTTGCCACTACCATCCACTTTAAGCATTTACATCCTAGGTCCTATGGACACCTGTCCATCTCTTCTCTTACAACCCCAGACTATGGCCAAGAAAAGTTTCCAGTGTTTCAAAATACTTTATACCAAGTCCAGGGAATGCAAAGAGGAGAGGTAACTAGACTTTAAATTAAAGGTCTGGAACTACTAAATTTGGTTTGCCCCCTGGAGTCCTCAAGCCTTAGTTTGTCCTGCTCCGCCAGCCAACACCTGTACACTGCTTAACTACTGCTCCCCTGGGAACCCACACTTCATATTCCTTTTCCCCCAAATGAGAAGGGTTATTTTCTTTATTAGTCTACATTCAGATCAATAAGCTAAGTAGCTCCAATTTACAACTCAAGTGCATGGATTAAACACAATGTATTATATCCCTTGAATCAAAATTCAACTAAAATAATTTTATTATACTCTCTCTCTCTCTGTTCTTCACATAGTCACCTATCCTACTTAATAGAATGATTATTCTTCCAGTTATTCAAGAAATGCAGATTCTTCCTTGACTCCTGCATAGCCCCACACTGTCAACTTTATGATATATTGAATATACCTCCAGTCTTTATATTCCCAGTATTCTTGGCAACAATTTATAACAGAATCTTACTAGAAAATTTGCCACTATTAAGAAAAAAATACCACTAGAGAAATAACTTGTTTCTTTTGTGTGTACTTGTGCATGTGTATGACATATGCACATATCTGTGTTCATGTATGCATGGGGAAACCAAAGGAGGGTTTCCTGTGTCTTCCATCATCCTCTACCTTGTATTTTGAGTCAGGTCTGTCACTGAACCTTTTTCTTTCAGCTAGGCTGACTAGCCAGTGAGATCCCAGGATCCAGCTGTCTTTACTGGCAATGCTGGGTTTACAGGCACATGCAGACATACCTGGGTTTTATGTGAGTACCAGAGATTCAAACCCTTGCTGCCACAGCAAGGGATCTGACTCACACAACTCTCTCTAGCCCTAGCAACCATTTTCAGTATTAAAATTGGGTGTCATTTCCATTCTCAAAATCATCTCTGTCATACGTTTATATTATAGTTAAGGCAAAGATCGGCCTGTTTTGTTGTATGACATCCAAGATCTTTATATTCTGGGTCCAGATTAAATTAATAATGCCTTATTAATTTTACCATTACAACCCTGTCTTCATTACATTAAACCTATTGGTAAGGAACTATGGTTTGTGGGGTTTTTTTTTTTGTTTTGTTTTGTTTTTTTGTATTTTTGTTTTTTGTTTTTTGTTTTCTGTCTCTATATCCTTTCCTTCCGGTCCCAGGTGATAGAGGGGTAATTTGGTAAATATTCGACAGTTGTTTATCTCAAGAAGTGGCTAAGAAATGGTGTTAGAAATCCAACACCTTTCCCAATGAAATGCACAGACATGTTGTTCAGGGTGCTTTTTGTATATTTGTTTAAACTTTCTGGTTTTGACTAAACACTTGACATTGTCACAAGTCTGGCTTTTACAGTGTCATATAAAGTGTATTATATGTCAAAGAAGATACTTAGAATAATTAGGTTAGAAAAGATACTGACTTTTTTTTTTTAAGTGTCTTCAAAATTCCCTCTGCCTCCAATTTCAATAGTTTATCTTTTTTCAAATCCTTTTTGGAACAGAGACTTTAAAAATACAGTGTATGCGTATCTTATATAAATTGGTAGATATTGGTACTTTCTTTTCATATTAACACATATTTACATATTAACATACTAACATATTTACACTGTATCTTTTTAGTATTAGTTTATCTCACTTATATGTTTGTACTCAATTAATTGCATTAGATTTTAGTGACGCATTTCTAACTATTTTACAATTTTACATTAATTTTAAGTAAACCACATTGTCAGTTTCTGAATGACAGACCTCCATATTTTTAATATAATGACAAAATGATCATCTTTAATCATAATTAACCTATCTCACTCACTTCCTGGTCTATCTCTAGAACTTTTCTCAGGAAATAAAATTTGAAATTGGTTTTTCTATAGACAAATTAGTATTTTTTAAACTTTACTTACTGATCTCAGCATTAATGATTTGTATAATACAAATAATAACATATTTTGTCTTTGTTTTTTTTGAAGCTCATAAATCACATTACCTGGTTAGACTGTGATAATCTTAGGATGGTAGGGAGATCATCTTTAAACTCATCTATAAGGTCCATGATTGCCTTCTGGAGCCCCTCAACTAAGAAAAGGAGAAATTAGGAAAAACATCCTATGACATTTGCAGGCATATGGAACACTGACCCTCCTCCCAGGGAACAAGGAACACAGGAAAACCTGTGGAATTTGTTCCCAGTTGTGCCCATGTCCATAGCCCCAGTTACAGTACAATCAGACGTACGTCTTCCAGAGAAGTTCTTCACCACCTGTCCACAGATCCACCCAATAGGTCTGACTTCCATGATGAGCCGTAACTTGGTTCCAAGTGTTTCGTGAGTTGTAGGTCTGGTATAGTATGTCCTCCACTCAGACCAGCAAGAACAGAACCTGTTGGCTCACTGGTTCACTGCTGGGGTTCTTTGTTACTACACAATGGAACCTCTGAGAACTTGTTACAGAACCTTCTGAAATAACTGTATTGGTGGGAGGAAGAATGTGTTTGGAGGCAAGAGGGGAAGAGTGAGGAACCTGAAAAATGAATCACATTGGGAAATTCTATATTACACATTGAGTTTTGTCCTAAATTCTATAGTGATACTTAAATTAATGGATCACCTGAAAACAAAACTCTCTTTGAAGGGAGTTGAAATGTGATTTAAAAGAAATACTTCATATACAATATTAAGCACACAGAGACACATACAGACTCTCTCTCTCTCTCTCTTTCTCTCTCTCTCTCTCACACACACACACAAATTCACATACACACACACATACTGTGGCTATTCACTCAAGTGGCAGGGAAAGCGGTGGCCTCCCTTTGTAAACTTTGTATACTTTGTAAACTTTGTAAACCCTCAAGGCAGGAATGTGGCCAGTGCTTGGCCTGAGAAGCTCCAGGCCCCTTCCCCAGATCTCTCTTACTGGCAAACTGGGGTTCTAGCCTCTGAAATTATGACAACGGTCTTCTCCAGCCCCTCAATATGACTCTTCTCAGATTTTAGGTGAAGAGCTTGAACAGGAAAAACCACCTGCTCAGGAATTAAAATTCCACCAATCTTCACTCGGAAAAGCTCTGCTCTTAAGAAACTCTAAATTAAAGTTGTGTCTCTTCAGTTCCCAGCTCCACTCCCAGTGTAAGGGTCCAAAATTCACTGAAGAAAGACCCCAGACTCATATAATATGTAAAAACAAGAGCATTTATTCTGCAGAAACAACTAGCATGCTAGGGTCACCATTATTTCAGAATGATGATGCAGACAAAGGCATTCAAGTTCCTTTTATAACAAAACTGCTTAATTGCTTCTGAGAAAACAACAGACTTCTAAAACCTAGAGCACATTCCAAGGGGTTATAAAAACCATTATTGAAGGTCATAACAAAGATTACAACAAAGGTGAAAAAACAAGATAAATATTGACTGGGTTTATCTATATAAAACTCTAAGGACAGCTTAGTTATGGTTTTTAACTTTCCATGAATCTGTAGACTAGTAACAAATGACGAATGTTAGCCAGATAATTACTCCTAGTAGATATGCATATAATTTTCTGTTATAAACCTCATATTCAATTTATGACCTGAATTTATGTGCAAATGTGTAATGAACTTTTCACCATGCAATCACACACTTAGAAAGTACAATTGCTGAGAACAAAGGGCAGAGACAGGCCTCCCTTCCCTAAAGCTTCTTGCTGTTTTACTATGAGCTGTTAAACCAGAAACTGCAGCTTCTTGCCTCAAAGCAACCCTGACAGGCAGATCAGCTGTGGAAGCAAAGTACCTTACACCTAGGATGGGTAGCAAATGGTTTATGGCCTAGTTTCTGAATGGAGACAAAATGAGATAAAAAGGACCCTTCACCAGGAGTAAAGACAGCCACCCCTGAATTTATCCCTTCACATCCTAGACACTCCTAATAAATCTCTTTTATGAGTTTTGTTGCCTGAGGTGACACTCATGGCAATCCAAGAAACAGTGAAGAGAAGAAGGGAAAAAGTGAAGTGGTGGACTGGTGCTGAAGCTCTTCAGCTGGGGATACCCCCCTGGAAGCAGCACCACCTCTGCAGAGTAGGCTTCCTCTCAGAGCTATGTAGCTCTGATGTCTGATGTGCTTCTACTGGGATCCCTTCCTATCTCAGACTTGTGTGGTTCCTGAGTCCCAGGACACATTACCATCTGAGCAGGAAAGCCAATGCATACTTAGTCACTCACACACTCACTCACACACTCTCATAACACTCATATTCATACACACTCATATACTCTCTCTCCTCTGCTCCCTCTCCCCTTCCCTCCCTCCTTCCCTCTCTCCCTTTCTCTTTCTCTTTCTCTTTCTCTTTCTCTTTCTCTTTCTCTGTCTCTGTCTCTGTCTGTCTCTGTCTGTCTCTCTGTCTGTCTGTCTCTCTCTCTCTCTCTTTCACACACACACACACACACACACACACACACACACACACACACGCAGTTGAAAGAGAGAAATCCTTGTGCCAAGAAAACTTACATTCAGTTAGAAATAGAAACAAGTCATATTCTGTTTCCTGAGAACCTAGAACAGTAATTCCTTTCATTAATGACTTGCTCATGTTTTGAGATGAATGTTTCATTTCTGTATCCTCCAGTACCTGGAAAGGTGAACAATGTATGACATAAATCATTTCTCTAATTTAAAAGTAGACTTACGGCCTGGAATGATATCTTAGCAGTTCCAAGTGCTGGCTGCTTTCCAAGGGACATGGCGTGAATCCTAGCACCCACAGAGTGTGGTTCACGATGTTGGGTGCCAATATATTGAATTAATTTTTTAAGATTTATGTATTTATTTTATGCATATGAGTACACCGTAGATGCCTTCAGACACACCAGAAAAGGGTATTGGATCCCATTACAGATGTTTATGAGCCACTATGTGGTTGCTGGGAATTGAACTCTGGACTTCTAGAAGAGTAGTCAGTGCTTTTTGTGCCCTTCCCCTAGGCCTGAGCAGGCCTGCAAGTCATTGACCACAACAAGATCAAACAACAATAGGACCTAGAAGGAGGCACTGCCTTGCCAGTCTTGGCGCCCTGAGGTCTGCTACTGAGCTAAGAAGAATGGACTGCCTGCTGAGCTAGCCTTGACACCTTCTGGACTGCTATCTTGGGCTGAACCAAGAAGAGACTCTGGGGGTCGGGGCTTCCCCTTTATATGTGAAAGCAAATTATTAAACTTTGGGCCTTGATCAGAATACTTTGTCTTGGCCCCACGTTTCTCTCACCCTCCTTCCCGTTAATTCCTAGGCTTCGTCTCAGGAGAAGTTGGTGATCATGGCTGCAGGCAGCTACACTTTTAACTGTTGAGCCATCTCTCCAGCCCCTGTTGTATTAATATTTAATCTCAATTGGGTTTCAACTTGGCCTTGATCATTCAGTTTCCAGATAAAATACACACAACCTTTATATTTATAATAAGTCTTTAAAGCAGTAGAGTTGTGGGCATATGTCTACTCTCCTGGCTATTAATGTCTACTTCCCTAAATAACTCTGAGTTATGATTTGATATGTTCCACCTGGGCTGTTCTTAACTCCAACTGGTCAGCCCTCATGACCAAATTTTCATGACTCACCTACCCCATGGCATCTTCTCCTCTCTCTACCTTCTCCTCTTCCCCTCTTGGTCCTCTTCAGACTCACAGCCAAGAAGTCGAAATTCCACCTACCTCTCTTCTGCCACTGTCAGAATCTCTATTCAACCAATAGTTTTAAAATAAGGCGCAAAGTTACATAGCATTATGTTGGGAATTGGTTCTAATGCTTTGATTTAATCAGCAATCTGCACGACCTTGTCCACAACTGGTTTTTGATCGATTCATGAAGATGAAGGGATACAGGGCAGGAAGGAGTGCCAAAGACATTTCAAAATTAACTGGTGTGTGTGTGTGTGTGTGTGTGTGTGTGTGTGTGTGTGTGTGTCTTCCATTCGCAAATCCAGATAGCTCCCAGGTGAGTTTGTGCATGCGACCTGCTAGGAGTCAAAGTAGTGTAGCTTAAATTCACTGCTATAGCATTTCTTTGTGTATGTTCAGATTCTCTCTCCCTGGGGGCAGCTTTGTGGTTGCCTTGAGAACCAGTATTTAGCATTATAGTATATAGCAAAAGTCCAAACTTCAACAACAACCATTTATAATTCCAATTCCGGAGATCCAATAACCTCTTCTGGACTCCAAGGATACCAGGTAAACACAGGGTACATTTACATGCATGCAGGCAAAACATTCTACATGTAATATAATTTTAAAAAGTTCTTCCAATCATTATCAATTTTAAACAAATATTAAACAATTTCTTTGTTTTACTTTTTTTTAGTTTATAATACAATTTCTTCCTTCCCTTTTTCCCTCCTAATCTTCCCACATATCATGCCCCGCTCTTCTTCAAATTCATAGCCCCCCTTTTCACTAATTGTTTTTGCATGCATATGTATACACACACATACACACACCAAATATAATATATAAATACATATTATATATATAGTATGTATATATATAGTAGATAGATAGATAGATAGATAGATAGATAGATAGATAGATAGATATCTTGCTCAGTCTGTATACTGTTACTTGTATATTGTACATATGTTTTTAGGGCTGACCATTTGGCACTGGACAACTAATTGGTGTGCTCTTTTTGGGAGAAAACTAGCTCTCCCACTCCCAGCATTCCTCAGGTGACATTGTTCTTTGTGTAGGGTTGAGGTCTTATTGAGTTTTCCTTGTCCACACGCTCATGTCCATTGGTGTCCTCCTGGTTCAGCTCAAGTTTGAGCAGTCATGTTGGTGAGACTTTATGGGTGTTACATCTGACATTGCTAGGAGACACACTCCATTAAACTCCCTGATTCGTTGGCTCTTAGATTTCTACCACTCCTTTACAATGTTCCCTGGGCCTTAGTTGTAAGAATTTTTATAACTGTATCCAGTGGGTCAAGGCTCTATGACTCTGACCTTTTTTTGTGTGTGTGGTTTTCCATAGTCTTTTCCATCTGTTGGAGAAGTTTCCCTGAGCAAGGATGAAGACTCCACTTATCTGTGGGCATAACAAATGTTTATAGATTGTTGCTAGGGGTTGTGTTGCTTTAGTAAAGTGATGGTTATAGACTTTTCCAATAACTATGACTTTACCAGCTCTGAGTAGTTGGCTAGATTTCTAGTACTAAGCATGGTTTCCTTCTTGTCAGTGGGTCTAAAATTTAATTACAGAGCTGTTGGCTATCTTCAAACTATGTGTGCCATTACTGCATTCTTAGATTTATTTTCGCATGCTCGTCATTAATGTTGCTCATAGGTATCATAGCTATGTGAGACTGTTGGTTGCCTCTGTACTTTGGAAGATGCATGGTGCCTTCTGGTACCATGAAAACTAGTCTCCAGAGAGGTGGCATTCATGTCAGTTAACCAATTTCTTTTTTCCCTTTAAGTAAAGAAAAGTACATGCCCCTAGAGATGTTGCAGGAGTGGCTGTTGTGTGGTATATGTGTCTGTAGGTGGCAGAGGAGAGAGGTTATGTCTATGCTCAGTGTTCTGACCTGTGAATGTCTGAATGATTATTTGCCTAACATTCCATATAAAAGAGAGCTGGAGACGACCACCAGTCTGGTGCTGTGCAGACCCAGATGGGCTTTCAGGGCAGAAAGTAAGCTGAAGACTAGAAGAACCTACCCTGGGACTACAACTCCCAGGTGGGGGTGAGCCCAAAACAACCACCAGTCCCATGCCATGGGGCAAGAGCAGTGAGCTAGACTAGGTTGACCACTAGTCCAGCACTGCAAGAGTTTGGAGAGGCAGACCATGCCTGAGATGGCCCCTGCCAAGTAGCATAATGCAGAGGTGGGGCACCATACTTCTTAGACCATTCCTGTGATGACCCCAGACAGTCAGAGATCCCAGGCTCCACTAAGAGGAGGAAGTCAGTAGTGGAAAAAATAGATGAGAAAGAGAAACAGAGGGATGTGAGCACAATGAAGAAAGCAGATCTAGAGATTTGAGGGTAGGGAGAAAAGCCTATTGTGAATAGCTGATAATGTCACCTGGGACCATGGTGGCATCCTGGCCTATGCTGTCACTGGGGGCCATGTCTGCGTCCGTACCCCTGCATCAGCAGGGATCTGTTACCACCAAAAAAAGCCAAGAAGATGTCCCTGGTAGGGCTACTGCCCAGGGATATGTTGATGTCTGAGGGCTGTTGCAGGTATGGCTCCACCCCTTACCTGGGCATCATAAGAGAGCTGGCCTTGGAATGTGAGAACAGAAGTGCTGACCCAACTTGTAGCAAGCCACAGTGCCTGAGCGAGCTGGTGCACATAGAGTGGCCATGGTATGGGAGTCGTGAGTGAGCTGATCTGAGGGTATAAATGTGGGCAAGCTGGCCCTGCCACTTGTTTCCCATGGGGTAGCATGGATGAGGAGCAGATGCCCTCACCCCTCCTTCTCTCTTGCCACCTGCAGCAGGTGGCAGACCTGGTCCTGGGGTCATGACAGCAGGAGAGCTGGCCCTGCCCCTTCTGTGCTACAACACTTGGGAGAGTGGGCCCTGCACCTTGCCTGAGCAGGACTCTATAAAGCTGGCCCTGGATATGAGGTGGTACAGGTGAGCAGGTGAGTCACTCCAGGGCCATGAGAGTAGGAGAGCCTTCCCAACTTCTCACCAGATGTAGCACTCTGGAGAGTGGGTCCTGTATGTCACCTGGGCAGTACAGCAGAGTTCCTGACTCCTTGGGTGCAGATGAGCCAGTCCCATTGGCATGAGAGCAGGAGACTGGCTCTGCCCCTTACTGGTAGTGGGTCAGCCAGAGTGGGGCTTTGAATTGGCACACCCCAACATCTGTCCCATCTATGAACTGCTAGAGTGCATGAAGGGACAAATCCTATAGAGCCAAAGATACAGGATCTCCATGACACAGGCAATGACAGGATATCTCAGAGGAGTTCCAATGAGGTTCCAGTATTGATAGTATAGCAGACCCCAGAGGTCTGGTACCAGACCAACAAGTCAATGAACATTTGCAAGCAAAGAAGTGTGGGGTGGTGGGCTGTGAGAGGCAGCTGGGTACCTGGTCAAGCACATGCTTTGAACACCAGGGACCCTCAGGTATGATAGGAGTTTGGTGTTGCTCCTGGGACCCCTAGTTCTTTTTACATAGCCACAGCCCTTCCTAAAGAGAGGTTTGTGGCCATCAGTCATGTACTACAGGTAGAATGTGTGACACAGGCTGCAGAACCTCAAGACATCTCCATATTTATGAGATACCTAAAGGCCAGAGGGCATAGCCAATTAAGCATTCCTTCCCAAACCCTCCTCCCTGCAAAAGGTATTTAACCTCAGGCCCACCCTGAGAATACAGGGTATAGCTTCATCCATTTTCTGCCATGACAGTAAACATTTTGAGATCATGGACTACCTCTCTTCTTTGGGACCTGCCAGGGTAAACCGTGGAGAAGGTCTTCAACTACCCACCAATGACCTCTCTACATTCCAGCAATGGAGACCCAGCCAAGACCCAGTCAAGTGAGTCGCAGTGACCAAGAGTCTCTTTTCCCTGTTAGACATTGCTGGAGCTTGTCTCCCTTGCCCCTTCAGCTGCAGGTCAATCCAGCCCATACACACACCACCCCTGCCTGAAAGCTCAAGGGCTTGAGACCAGTTGGTCCCCAGCTGCCTTGGCCCGGGGATCCCCAACCCAAGAGCTCTGGCCTCTGCAGGGTCCTCAGAATGTGTTCTTTCCATCCTGGAGCAGAGCCCTGTGGCTTTCCACAGCCCAACATCCACCACGTGGAGCATGGAGTGAACTCAGTTGAATTCCTGTGCCATGGTTGCAGACCCATGGGGGGCAGCAGACACGCGGGACCCACAACTCAACCCACAGGACCCATGCCTGTGAGCATGCTATAACCCAACAAAGAAGTGCGGACAAAACGGTATACTGTGGACACACTGTGACATACTACATTGTTCCACAGTGAGATTTAATTTTCTCTCTGTTGGGGGGGGGTGTTGTAAGGGTGAAGCTCAGGTATAGGGAGGGGGTGATGAGTGCGATTGGGGTGCATGATGCTTCATAGCAGGGATTCATATTTTTAAGCTTTGTCTTAATTACAGACCCACAGGAAATTGCAAAAATAGCCAAGATCTTAATTACCCTTGACCCAGTTTTTACCAATAATGACATCTTATAAACCATAGTACAACAGCAAACCCTGAACCATGATGCTGGTATGAATCAGTAAGTTCACTGAGATTCCAAACAGATTTATGTGCACTTATTTGTGAAAATGTGTGTCTCATTCAATACCACGCTCTCACACATCTAGAATTATGTAACTTTTCATCCTTATTCATTAAAATCATGTTTTTCATTCTAGTTACTTATGTTTCATAGAGAAGCCATAGCATTTAATGTCTAAAACATTACCAATTGTCATTTGCATGTTTACATTTGTATTTAATTACAAATTACTGTTACCATAGCTACTACAACCTCATAGCTACTAAAATGCTTCTTCGCTTCTTGTTAGCATGTTGTTAGACGCTCAACTGACAGAAGAACACTGATTTGCCTTTCAGAGAACTAAAGTCAACTGACAAAATTATATTTCTTTTTCAATGGATTTTATATATTTTGTTCACTTAGAAGCCTTATTGAAATAACCTTCAAAATTGTAACTTATTAAAATATTTTTGTATTTTACTGATACTATTTCATACTACAAAAGTCACTTGTAGCAAAAGCCATTCTTTGACTGAATGTATTGATCCATACTTTTCTGAGACTTTGATCTGTGTTGACTACTCCCAATGTTATCAGCACAATGAAACTTGCAATGTTTAAAGTTCTTTCTGACCATGATGGTCAACGATTCCCAAATGATAACTCCCAGGTCCCTCAACACCTTGACACAAAGTAGAAACATGCGGCAACTGCAACAGTATTTTGAGTTAGGGTCAGTCTTTTGCCTTAACAGGCCAGTGACCTGGGAGGCACAGGAAACCCTTGTTTTGTTGTAGTAAATAACACCCTGCAAGCTTGGAAGTCTTAACATCATCACAGGCGGCTGCTTCCTCAAAGGTCTTGCAAACTTTATGCTATAGGAGAAGAAATCAATTACTAACTGCTCTAATAAAAATAAGTTCTGTGTTTTAATAAAAATGTCACCCCACTATTTTTAATAACAAAACAAAACATTATTGTTTTGGCAGCACTTATCAATTAGCCATGAGCTTCATTCCGATTGAATTAAGTCAAGATGCATAATGCTCCCTTGTGAGCCAGGCAAAGAAACATCTGTGTAGAGAGAAAATAATACTGAACCAGTTGCCAAGTATTTGTAAACTATGTTCTCTCCCCAAAATCTCAAACAGTAAGAGGTTTTTTTTTTTTTTTTTTTTGCTTGAAAGTATGTTAGAAGATTCCCAGGAGTCAAATAAATGAGAGTAAATATTTTGGAGCTGAGAAAGTGCTACGTTGTGAAGCTTGCCTGAACTACATACTTAGAACAATCTTTAACATTCATAGCTTGACAGATTGGATGCTTTTACATATCAATAAAAACACATAGCCAGAGTAAAGCTCGAGTTCTAATTCAGTAACGTTCAAGGAGAAGACCAAAAGCAGATTAAAGCACTCATGATATTACACTTTATAGGTGTGTGTGTGTGTGTGTGTGTGTGTGTGTGACATGCATGCCACACTCAGTGTGTGTAGATTGGAAGGTTTTTCCTTCCACAATGTTGGTCCTAGAGACAGAACTCAGGTCATAGCTTAGCATCAAGCATCTTTATCCAGTAAGCCATCTTGATAATCCCATGAGGTAACTTTTACTGAACAAAGTTAGTGAAGTACCTTAGTTAATATTCTGTTACTTGAAGTGACATCACGACCAAGGCAATTCTAATAAAAGAAAGCATTTAATTGGAGCCTTGCTTACAGTTAGAGGATTAGTCCATAATCATCATGGCAGGAAACAGACAGGCATGGTGCTGGGGTAGTAGCTGAGGACTGCACCTCCTCAGCAACAGGTAGAAAGATGGGGAGAGGGCTGGTTTGGGCTTTTGAAACCTCAAAGCCCACTTCCAGTGACACATCTTCAACAACTTCTTCTCCTAATCCGTCCTAAACAGTTCATCAACTGGTGACCAAAGATGTAAATATGTGGGGCTATGGGGTGGGAAGAATTCTCATTCAAACCACCTCATAAAATATATTTAAATCCTTAAAAGATTTTTAGTAGCTGTATGATTTTAAATTATGCTAATAATTGTATATCATGATAGCATGATTCTCTCAAGGGAAAACTTAGAAACACATAGTATTTGCTTTGAGTCAACAGATTTAGTAGGCAGAGGAAAAAAGAAAGAGACCCACATCTTTCTAAGCAATAAAATTAGCACATTTTAAAACATAATGCTTATATTTTATGGCATTGTCAACATTTTAACAGAGAACCTGACTCCTTCTGAAGATCTAGCGTGGGTTTGTTCTCATTTGTCAGAATAAGAACCCCACCTCAAAGCATTCAAGTGCTAGAATACATCTTGAACACTGCTTTCTGGTCAGTTCCAGGATCCCTCTTGGAGGCAAACAGCCTTTTACTGATGTGCACAGGTGTTGGACATCTACCTGTCTTTCCCAGAGGCAGGGGGCAGAAAGCAAATAACAACCATGGCTGTCTGACTAAAAATATAGGCCTTTTGAACATGTTCAGCCCCAATCACCCTGTTTCTCAATAGACAGCCCACACTGTGAAATACTAATTACTGTGCTCTCTTATATTACATACTTAATTTATTTCCTCAACATTTGTTATCAAGCATCATCTGTATTAAATTAATCCTTCACCAGCAATTAGTTTTGTTGTTTAAAAAATGTTTGTTGGCTGGAGGGGGGGCAGGGAAGAACATATTCTTTTCACTGGTTATACCCCTAGCATAGCAAAATAAAATGAAACATAAAACCTCCTAATTTTTATTTATCATTTAAAAAATATTTTATTTAATATCCACACAGGCATATGATGTTTTTGGATCAAATGTACCCCCCCCCATTTCCTCCCCTCCAATTCTTTACCTACTACCTACACTTTTCCCTCCCCATTTCATATTCTCTGTCTCTCTCTCTTTCCCTCCCTCCCTTTTCCCTTTTTTCTCCATAAAACTACTGAGTCGAATTAGTGTTGCCTGTACATGCACAGGTATGGGAGACTCTACTGGAGCATGGACAGCCTCTCAAGAACTGCATCTCTGAAGAAAACTCCCTTCCCTCCCCAAGCAGCCCTCAGCTGCCTATGTCTCCTCAGAAGAGTGGACCTTTATGAGTCCCTCTGTCATGCATGCTGCGATTTTTAACTGGTTTGACCTTGTAGGTTCATGTGTACCCCTACAGTGTCCTAGCTCAAGAATACCATTTGCTGCCAACAGCTACTTCCTCTGGCTCTTACAGTCCTTCCATCCCCTCTTCTAAAATGACCCCCGAATCTTTCAGGAAGGGGTGTGATGCGGATTTAGAAATGAGCACTTCACAGTCTCTTTTTATCATCTACTGTAAAAAGAAGGAAGCTCCTCTTATGAGGGCTGATAGATATACTGAGCTATGGGTATAATGATAAGAACTTTCGGGAATATTTATTACTGTGTTCCCTTAACAGTACTATGCTCTCTTTTAACCATAGGCTTTTGGTGCAGTTAACTGTATAAGGCATGTGTCCCATTTTGTGAAGCAAGCTTTCAATATAATCTGAAAGTAGCTGGTTACTCCTATAACATTCACACCACTATTTCACCCGTGAACATGTCTTGCCAGATCAGTTATTATTGTAGCTCACCAGGTTAACAACTGGGTAGAATTGTTCATGATGTTTCTGCCCTGATAGTATGTGTAGTACTTTCCAGCATTGTGAAAGCTAGTCAGTAGAGATGAAGTTTCCAGGTCAGTACAAGGGTGTTTCTCCAGGTCCTATGACTCAGATATGTGGCATATTCAGCCATAAGCTCTTATTGTCAGGTTCTGGAAGGTAACAAGAGTGTTGGCAATAGCCTGTAATGTTTGGAAAGGTGGCCTATAGAATTCCACTGACTAACAACTTGAAAAGAAGTAACTCATATCTGACATTGGTCTTTTAACTTGATAGCCTATGGAATCTGGGGCAGGCATTGTTTTCTTGCTCTAGGGTAATGAGCTCCTTTTATACACGTGTGTGTGTATGCATATATTTTAGGAAGATTCTATGGTAGTGAATTTCCATATGGCATTTTCAGAACGCTTGTAGTGTAAGTTATTATCTTCCATACTCTCTTTTTTTCCCTGACCTCCTATTGAGCATTTCCTATTCCATCACTCCACCTTGCCTCTTCACACCATCTGAAATCTATCCCCCTTTCCTTGAAATAGCCCCGGCCCCTTATTTAGTTTCTTGTCTTCTAGGAGTACTCCAGTTTAAACACACACACACACACACACACACACACACACACACACACACACCCCACATGCACGCATGCACTCATGCAGGCACGCATGGATACACACCCCTATAGATTCACAGTCAACATCCATGAATATGCAAAGTTTTGGGTTTGCCCAGCTGGGTTTCAGACTTGCTTTGGTCCAATATTTCTTCATTCTCTTTCCTTTCCTGTGGAATGGTAATGTATATCCTGTGCCATTATATGTTGGAAGTAAGTAATCTGCTTTTTTCATTTTGATTTTACATGAGGTTAAAGTTAAGCAATTATCATGAATAATTGCTTAACTTTATAATTGAAATAATTGAACTGTGAGCTTGTGTTGAGACTGTGATAATCTATGGAGACACTTAAAGTTGGACTAAATGCTTTTTGCATTATGATGTGGCTATAAGCCTATGGTGACCAGAAAGTGGGATGTGATGGTTTGAATGAAAATGGCCCCAATAGGCTCACAGGGAGTCACATTATTTGAAAGGATTAGTAGGTGTAGTCTTGTTAAGGTATGGCCTTATTGGAAGAAGTGTGTCAGTCACTGTGGTGGGCTTTAAAGTTTCAGAAGCTCAAGCCAGGCTCAGTAGCTTCCTGCCTGCAGCTCCTCTCCAGCTCCATGTCTGCCTGCATGCTGCCATGCTGCCAGCTATGCTACTCTATGGTCTGAGATTATCAAGTCTTCAGTTTTATGACCCAATTTCTTTAAACAATCTTTTTTTCTCTCTCATACACTCAGCTATGGTTCTTTTTACTGGGAACCCCCTGATTGTATCAGTTCATGACAAAGTCAATCAGTTGACCTCTAGAGACTCTTTAAAGAAGGTAATTAGGGATGAAAATTTCCTATCTCAGCCAGCTCCTGAGGTCTACATCAACTGAATTCACTGGATGTCCAGGCCAGAGCAGGAACAGATGGTCCTGTAAATCTAGACTCCAAGCATGCAGAGCAGGATGGAACGGAGGAGAAGCAAAGACAGATATAAATTTTCAAAGGAAACCTGACTATTATGATGATGGTGATTACCTCTAGAAGGATGGGAAAGTCCATTTAAGAGGGATGTAGAGGAGGATAGAGTTATTTCCTTGGTCTGAATGACAGACACAATAATTATTCATTAAACTATATACTAATATATAATTTTATAGATGAATACAATGTTGAATAGTAGGAATTCTTTTATATATATATATATTTTTTTTTTTATTGGATATTTTATTTACATTTCAGATGCCAATCCCTTTCCCCATTTCCCCTCCCCAGAAAACCCCTATCCTGTGCCCCCCCTTTTCCATTTGGCTTTTATACAATTTTTTAAAATGTTAATCAAGGGCTTTGTAACTATGGTAATGCTCAATCAGAAGTGTAACCTAATACCCAACCTAGCTATGTAAACTATCTTTGACTAGTGGAGACACGTCAACTTCTGCCTCCATGCCCCCTCTCTTTTTCTCTCTCTTTTTCTCTCTCTTTTTCTCTCTCATTACCGAGCTTCTCATCTACTTCATCTTCTCCTCTCCTTACTCCATCTTTTCCTCTCGGTGCTCCTTTCCCCTTAGTTCCTCTTCCATATTACCCTTCCTGTTAAAGTAAAGCTTTTCTCTCAGAATACAATTAGAGCATAATTATTCCTATTTGTACCAGTGAGGTACAAGATAGTCTTAATACCCAGTCCATCCTTTTGTTGACTAGCCAGAACCTCTGCCGTCTCTCTTGACTAGAACACTTAGTTTTTAACCTGGCTTTTTCTTGGCTTTAGAACGAATGTCAGCTGAGAACCCTCCACTCAGATCTTTTCTCTCAAGGTAAATAGCCTGGATTGGCTATGAGTCTATAGGTCTTCAATGCCGTCAGAAATCCAGAGAATAGTAGGAATTCTTTAAAAAGTTTAATTTTCAGTATTAATAATTTTTCATGCGAGCAAGTTTGCAACATTTAAAATGCTGAAAACATGTGGTAGGAAAGCATGAACATCTTGGCAAGTTAAAGAAATAAATATCTTTGAACTAAAAGGTATTTTGTTTTTCTTTTATTTAAAGCTACTTCTACTAAAAAAGAAGGGAAAGAATAATAGCCAGAGACTTCATATATTGTTTGGCTTTTCATGACTATAACTGAATATTCAAGGCAGGGTAAATACTTTATAAAAGAAACTTTGTGTGACAGTCAGAATTGACTATGACAGCTTGATAAGCTCTAGAATCACACATGAGGCAAGCCCCTGGGGATGCCTACTTTTTATTGAAACAAAATATATTCTGATCATACTTTCCCCCTCTATCAGTTTCCCCTAGACCTTCCCACCCCTCCACACACATCTTCTCTCTTTAAAAAGGAAATAAATAAAAACAAAACAACAAAAATATAAGAAATACCACACACACACACACACACACACACACACACACACACACACACACAC
>JANHMN010000014.1:1156167-1200647 GCA_030674055.1 Rhabdomys pumilio | reverse complement strand
GTGTGTGTGTGTGTGTGTGTGTGTGTGTGTGTGTGTGTGTGTGTGTGATAGTGCTTGCTATGTAGCTCAGGCATATCACAAATTGGCTACCCTCATATTTTAGTTTCTGAATAGCAGAGATTACAACCATGGTTGACCCTATTACATATATATTTTTTAAACAAACTTGGCAATGTGGCAGTTTTACATACTTGGCTCTGAATAAATTTTTGGATTTTTGCTTTTTTGAGATAGTGTCTCTTGAAGTCCAGACTAACCTTGAACTCATTATATAAACAAGAATGACATTGAATTTATAATCTGCCTGCCTGCATCTCACCACTCCTGGGATTGCAGGTGTGTGCCACACACCCTGAGCCACATCCCCAGCACAAATCTTTGAGTTTTAGTACACTGTGAAATATCTTTGAAGGACAAATCTGTAGTGTTTCTAGGAAGCATCCATAGTTTTACATTTCAGTACATGGGCATCTTGCCTTTCAAGTTATCTTTCAAGCTCTGAAACTTTTATATATTACTGAGCTGTAATTTATCAAGAGAATTTCTAAAACTTGCCAACAATAGCACTCTGTTCTCGATGCTGTTGGTGCGTCGATGCATCTGAAAAAGATGCTATTCATTCAAATGCAGGACCTCACTGTTTTTAAAAATAAAGACATCTTATGATAATATCTTTAAAATGTGTGTGTGTGTGTGTGTGTGTGTTTGGCGTGGTATGAAGACAGTGCTAATTCTGATTCCCAGAGCTACTGTGACCATGAGATCTGCAGATCTTTGCAAGTTCAAGGCCATTCTGGTCTACAAAGTGCAGCAGTTCTCAATGTGTGGGTCATGACTTCTCTGGGGGTCAAGTGACCTTTTCACAGAGGTTGCATCTCAGATATCCTGCATATCATATATTTACATTACAATGCATAACAGTAACAAAATTACAGTTATGAAGTAGCAATAAAAATAATTTTATATGTGAGGGTCACTACAACATGAGGAATTGTATTAAACATTAAGTGTTATTTTGGGCCCTCTGGTTGTTATATGCTTAGTATGAGTGTATTTAGTCCATCAATATTTTATTGACTCTCCTATAGCCAACTCAAGACAGACTTGCATTGTAGTAGCAACAGTAACTACAGCTAGTGGATGTGTGGAAACACAGCGATGGTCCAGAAGAGACCCTCAGAGCAACCAGATGGGAAAAAATTGTCTATAGCAGGTTTACAGAAATCCTTTGCAATCCAGAAAACATGTAATTAGCCAAGTAACAGCTGATTGTGTGACAGTTTTCCTTGTTGTTGAGTAGGAAGAAATGTCACTCCTCTGGCTTCAAACAGAAGTTACTTTTCCTCAGAGCTGGTTTGATAACCGTACTTGTCCGTCAGGTTCATTCTCCTCTCGGAACATTGATGACTTTGCTTAGTTTTATCCAGAAGGAACACTAAGTAAGGTGATCTGCAAGCCCACCCTTCCAGCCACATAAGGAGACCTTTGTAAACAGAAGAAGGCTCTGTCTTCAGAAAAATCAAGGCACTGTTCATAAAGGCCTTGTAAAGAGAAAAGCCAATTGTTCTTTCTCAAGAAAGCCCAAATGCTACATGAGCGGCTTGCTACAAACTGAAGGAATCTTAGAGAAAGTATGCTCAGATCAGGATGTATGGCACAGTTAAAGAAGCAGGGCTTAATCGTGTTTCTAATCACTGTATTTTGGGATTTGATCATCTCTGTCCAAACTTTTTTGTTCTCTTTTTGGTTATGCTACCTTTTTTTGTATCAGGTGGAGCAAGGGATGCTTTTGTCTTTGTTTTTCAATCTCTGCTTTGAGAGACTAAGTCACCTGGCTGATCTGAGCTGCAGTTTCTTCTTCTGTAAAATGAAGATAAAAAAGTACATGCTTTCTTAACTCCATTTTTATTTTTCATTCTTTTTGACACAGGATCTCCCTCAGTAACTGTCACTATATAGAGCATGTTTATCTCTAACGCACAGAGATCTGCCTGCCTCAGACTCCTGAGTGCCGGGATTAAAGGCGTGTGCTCCCACACTCTGATTTCTCAGCTTTAAGATGATATAGGTCAGTGGGTAAAGGTGCTGACTGCCAAGACTGAGAACAGAGATTCGATTCCTGGAACCCACATCATGGGAAGAAAGAACTGACTCTAGAAAGTTATCTTTTGACCTCAGACACTTGTGACACACATCCCATACATACACGTACAAGCTCCATCTGTGTATGGTAGCTGGGTAACACGTCTTGTTTGGTTCTTTTTTTTTTTTTTTTTTTTTCCTGCCCAAGGGCATTGCTCAAATGCTCAGGGCTCTTCCACATACTTCCTCAGCTGTGAGGCTTGTCAGCTTTGTGGTACACAGTATCTTTTCAGGCATGCATTTCCACAGGTGGGAGCTGCTTTGCCCAAGGTAATATCCTCTCCATGGATGTAGCTCTCATCTAATTACTGGGTAGATACAGGGGCTAAGTTGTCTTTAAGACGCTAACCTCCAGTGAGACTGTGTGGTGTCAGGTACAGCTACCTTGTTGCTGAAGTCTTTCCTGTGCTTAGACCCATTTCTCTCACTCCTGAGCAGAGTTGTTTCTGGGGTCTCCGTGCTTGTTAGTTTTTCTATCAACTTGACACAACTGTATCTGAGAGGAGGGAACCTCTACTGAGAAAATGCCTCTATAACATCTGACTGTAGACAGTTCTCTACAGCATTTTCTTAGTTGATTGACGGGGAGGGTGTAGTGCCATCTCTGGGCTGGCAGTCCTGAGTTCTTTAAGAAAGCAGGCCGAGCTAGCTATGGGGAGCAAGCTAGAAAGCAGCACCCTTCCATGGCCTCTGCATCAGCTTCTGCCTCTGAGTTCCTGCCCCATTTGTGTTCCTGTCTCACTTCCTTTGATGAGAAACTGTTCTATGGAAGTGTGAGTGAAATAAACCTTTTCCTTTCCAGGCTGGTTTTGGTCATGGTGTTTCATCACAGCAGTAATGACCCTAACTAGGACAGCCACTAAGCAGTGATCCACCCACACATCATTCCATATCTTAGATTGTGCTTCCCAGGGACACTAACCAGCAACAGCATGCCATTCTTGCAGTGACTGTCTCACTTTTTTTTTTTTTTGACTTAGCTGTTATTTGAATATGGTACATCTGATATTTATCCCTGAGACAAAGCAAAGCTGACTGGTGAATATGGAGATGATACATATTTTGGTCTTAGGAAGAGTCTTTGTAAAGATGTGATTGGCCACACTTTTTCCGTCATAAATTTGACTGTTATTCACATACGAGTATTCAGAAGTTCACTTTTTTATTAAATACTATAAATAATATAAATACTATAAATCTATAAATTTTATTTTGATTTCGTTTTATCTCTAAAGTAGAATGTTTAAGGGCACTGGGGAGATGGCTCAGCAGGTAAGAGCACTGGCTGCTCTTCCAGAGGACCTGGATTTCTTTCTCAGCACCACATGGTGGCACATAACAATCTGTAATTCCAGTTCCAGGCAATCCAATGTTGTCTTCTGGCCTTTGTTTGTACCTGACACTCATGCTGCACAGAAATATATGTAGGCAAAATACCCAAACATGAAATAAAAATTAGTCTTCAGAGAACGTTGTAGAACTAAGTGACTGCATTAAGAATGCACTTCATGTGAAATTTATAAGGGAGTGGCATGCAACTTTAAAATTAAGGTCAAATTAAAGGTTCCATTAAAATAAAAGTGCAAGGTTTATTCATATACTTGGTCATATACTTAGTGGACAATTTATGACAAAAGAATTGCCAGTCCTCTGTTCTCAGGGTTTGTGTGGGCGATCGATCAGTCGGATGGTTGAATTTGATCTAATGGTCCCGTGAAACGATGTTGTGGGCCGCCATTGCTACGCTTCCTCTCATACTGCCCACTCAGCAACTTCTGAGTCCTCCTGTTCTCTAAAACACTGTTCTTCTGTGGTCAGTGCCTGTTCATCGAGGACTTTCTCCTTGTGGACACTGACACTTGGAGATTGGTATATGGTGGTTGTATTCATTAACATTCACACTGCCTGGTTTGTTTGGTTTTTTTCCTGATTAATTTTAGAATTCTTTGTTTTTATGTTCCTTTCCTCAGAAGAGTTACCTTGTACATGCCCTTTGTGTACCTCAGACCGAGGGAGTTGTGTTACCACCACAGAAGGGATCCAACTCGCCAAAGAACTGGGTGCTACCTACCTGGAGCTCCACAGCCTTGATGATTTCTACATTGGAAAGTACTTTGGAGGAGTTGTAAGTGGAAAGCCCTGCGAGGTCATTTGTTGGTGTCAGCTGCCACTTTAGCTATTTTCTAAGGCATCAATTGGAGCTTCAGTTTTATAAGCGTGCTTTGTTCTAACCTTGAGGTTAGAACATATACACTTATGTTCTCAACATATACATGTTATGTATATGAACATATACACTTATTATTATAAGTTAGTAGCATAGGTTTAATCAGACATTTTTATCATCTATTATGATTTTTGGAATATTTTAAATTGTTACTATATTGGTCTTTGTATAGATCAAAATCTCTTGTTATTATACAAACTTATACAAGTTTTAGTAATCATGTGTGTGTGTGTGTGTGTGTGTGTGTGTGCGCGCGCGCGCGCGCACACACACACATATGCCTGCATGTGCGCATGGGTGTATATGTTCATACTTGCATGTGAAGGCCAGAGAACATCCTCAGGTGCCATCAGACACAGCTCACTTTCTTTAAAGATGGACTCTCACTAGCCTGGAGCTTGCCAAGTGAGCTAGGCTGGCTAGTCAGTGTCCCTCAGAGGTCCGCCTGTGTTTTCCACCCAGATCTGGTCTTAGAAGCATGCTTCACTCCAATTGGCATTACTGGGGTATGGGGGAGGGGATGGTAATATATGTTGTGTAGAGGTTAGAGGTCAATCCTGATTGTTGTTCTTCTTGTCTGCCTTGTTTTCTGAGGCTAGGTCTCATTGACCTGAAGCTCGCCAGTGGCAAAGCTGGCTGGCCAATGGGCCAATGAGTCCTGGGATCTACACGTCTCTGTCTTTCTAGTGCTGAGATCACAAGTACTTCCTACTGTGCCCAGCATTTTCCCCTACATGGATCATGTCCTTGTACTTTCAAAGCAAGTACTTTACTGTTGGAACCGTCTCCCCATCCTGGTTTATAATATCTGATATACAGCTGAATGAGCCTTATAACCAGAACAAGTGGGCCCTAAGAGTTCTCTTTATTAGTTGAAAAAATTTTTTCTTTTATGCATGGTTCAGCAAGACTTCACAACCAATCTTGTTATAATTCAAAGGTACACTCAGTTCTAAATCCCTTCCCCTCAGGACTCAGGGAACTATGTACAGTAGGACACAGAAACTATGTACAAGCCACAGAGGATGGATGGCACGAAGGGGACAGTGCCTTCCAAACACAGCAGAACTGATACATATGGACTCAGAGATAGTGGCAGAGTGCACAGGGCCTGGACAGGTCTAAGTCACATGCGATCCCAGTGCTGAAAGGGGAAGTGGGTAAGAGGCTTCAGCCCTACATAAGCCATGTCTGATTGGCAACGAATTGCAAAGGAAAAAAAATTAGTTTTTCTCCAAGGGAGTCTCACTGAGTATACAAACCACACTTAAGGTCCCCTGCCCAGTGGTAGATGACCAACACAGACAGAGCTGAGTGGTAGTTTTGTAGATTTTGATACATACTGCTTTGTTTGGACTCCCCCACCCCAATCTTTCTGGTCTTTTGATTGTATATTAGGGTTTCCAATTTAGTGTTTTTATGTGTTTAGTTTGTGTATGTGTGTGTTTCGTATGCCTTTTTGTTCGTTAGTTTGTTTGCCTGTTTGTTTTATAAAGAGAATGAAAGTGTGAAGTTGGACGGCTGCGAAGGATCTGAGAGGACTGGTGGGGAGGGGAACTGTGGTGAGAATATATTGTATAAAAAATTGTTTTCAATTAAAAAAAAAAGCCACACACATAGGACTGTTTCTGTAGACAGCTTCTTGTTGGATGTGAAGGAGGCAGGCTTTGGTTCACCTGCAATGCTGGTGTGTCTTGTGTTCATTTTAAGTCTCAACATACAATTTCTATTCCATAGCTAATACTAAGAATTATAAGGTCTTTGGAGAACATTTGCATCAGTTAACAATTTACTGGTCCTAAACTATCAATATCTCTAAGAAGTAACCCTTCTTAGTAGACAAATCTGATAAGCAATGAAAGTCAACACCCAAAACAACTCTACCTTAAGTGTGAGTGAGATCTTTGGACTTAACATACGTTGTCTTGAAACATTACAGTTACCACAGATGACATCGGCTTTTCATTCTCTGGAGTTCACTGGCCTGGCTATAATTAACAGATACAATGATACTGATTTTTGTTAAATGTAAATAGCTACAATTCAGTCCATTTCTATTGTAGTGAGTTTGAAATATTTTTGTTTGATCAAGGGCTGCATTTCCATGAGATGCTTAGGTAATTTATGTGGAGTGCATGGGTACCCTTTTTCTTTAATGATTTTATTTGATGGCCATTTCACGGGTGGGATTTAGTTTCATTTCTGTTAGGATAAGAGTCTCCTGGATGGCTATTCCAGCTTCTGGAGCCTGAAATACTTAAGATCACTGCTTATCTCTCTTTCTTTTCCATGTTCTCTTTCTTCCTAATGTTAAATGGTGTAGTTACAATAACATATGAGAAGGACTGAGATGTGGTCCGAGTTGGGAGAGAGACATGGATACCTCCTTGATGTTAATACTTAGAGTATGCAACAAAATCAAGATGGTGTTGATGTGTATGCCTGTGTGTGCATGCACATGTGTGTGCATTCATACTTCTGTATGTGCCACTGTTCATACATGTGGAGGTCAGAAGACAATCTTGGATTTTGGTCCACGCTTTCAGCCTAGTTTGAGGTAGACTGTCTTGCTGTCACTACCGCATACACCACACCAGCTGGCCCAGGACCTTCTGAGGATAGTTTGTCTGCACTTCCCATCTCTTGGCAGGGATGCTGATATTACAGACTCATTTTTGCCTCTTCTGGCTGCACAGGGGCTGTGGGTTTTTAGACTCACATCCTCACACTTGATCAGCCAGCACGTTACGTCTACTTGAGCCATCTCCTGAGGTCTCTTCCTAGATTCCTGAGTTGTAATTTGTAGCTGAAATCTTGAGGTAAGAGATTATGGTATTTGCAAGAATACAAGTAGAGATGATAATACTGAAGTGAAAGAGCATTTAAATCTTCTGTTTCAATCAAGGATGGAGAGGTGCATGGCACTCCTTCCAGTCCTGAGTAAGAGGATAACTGCCTGTGGGATTTAGAGAGCCCCACCATCTGGTTGTTCCCTTCCCATAGGGCACACATTAATGGATCCAAAAGGATATGACCACAGGGAGCAAATCACAATCACTCTGTAAAACTGCCTGTGTTTTCACATGTGGCCATTGCTATTTAGATTTTAAAATTAACTGAAATAAAACAAAATGAGATTCATTTTTTTGAGTGTTAGATAGAGCTCACATTTCAGAGGGCTCTATAGCTTTCCATTGGCACACATAGTTCTGTTAGACAGAGGCTGTGACGAATCCCCCAGACACATGACTCAGTTTACTGGGCCACTGATGAAAAGTCTGTTTCCTGGCCTGTACAGGCCCTCTCATGGGCCTGCCATGCCGATGAGGGGCTGCATTGCTGGGACCCTTGTGCCTGAGATGTGGCCAAGGAATAACTGTTTAAAGGGGATTTGGGACAAGAACAGCTGGAACTCAGGGTATCCCCGTGTGTGCGAAGAATTCCTTGGGTGTAGCCGCCAGCAGCTACGGGAAACGGGTTCACCTGAGAGGAAGGCTGGGAATGAAAGGGGAATGGAGGGCAAGAGAAACGTGGGGCCAAGACAAAGTATTCTGATCAAGGCCCGAAGTTTAATATTTTGCTTTCACATATAAAGGAGAAGCCCCGCCCCCCAGAGTCTCTTCTCGGTTCAGCCCAGGGGCTAGGTGAGGAGATAGTAGTCCAGAAGGTGTCAAGGCTAGCTCAGCAGGCAGTCCATTCTTCTTAGCTCGGTAGCAGACAGCAGGGCGCCAAGACTGGCAAGGCAATGCCTCCTCTTAGGTCCTACTTAGGTCCTACTGTTGTTTGGTCTATTGTGGTAAATGACTCGCAGGTCTGCTCAGGCCTGGGGGAAGGGCATAGTTGGGCATGAGGGTGATAAGACGAGAGGTGGTCTTAGGGTCCAGGAGTTAGGGTTGACCATTCTACATTGCATGTATCCCTGAGAAGTTTGAGAATTTAAAGCTAAGTCTGGCTGAATATGCCTATATGATGATAGATTTGGGAGAACAGGAATATAGAATATCTTTTTGTATCTCAAAGTTTCCTTTATTGATTAATGTTTTAGTATCTGTCTTGC
Organism: Rhabdomys pumilio; assembly: GCA_030674055.1. NCBI lineage: Eukaryota > Metazoa > Chordata > Mammalia > Rodentia > Muridae > Rhabdomys > Rhabdomys pumilio. The sequence goes on along the minus strand of JANHMN010000014.1, from coordinate 1,192,221 downwards.
TGTGGAGATGATATCTATTTGTGCTTCTTCAAAACCTAGACCTTGTGAGGTATATCACAGGCCCGGAGCCAGGCTAGTGTATATTGAGGAGAGTTTTAATTTGTAAAGGACAATGTGTTGAAGAGAAACAAATGCAGTTGCCTAGCTGATGGGAGCACTTGTGGACAGATCTGACCATATCTACTGCTGCCTTAAATGTCACAGTATTTACCTCACCGGCTCCTGCTGAGGGAACTGCTATAACCATGGTACTATAGTGGGGGTGTTGCTTTTTTGATTATTCAAGAAAATAATTTTTTCTTAAGTGAGCGTACCTTTGTTGGAACAAAGCAAATTCATCCTCCTAAATATATTTATTCTTAATACTGAAGGTTATTTTAGTATTATATAATCGTAATAAATATTATATAAAATATAAAAGTATGTAGGCCAGGCGGTGGTGGCGCATGCCTTTAATCCCAGCACTTGGGAGGCAGAGGCAGGCAGATTTCTGAGTTCGAGGCCAGCCTGGTCTACCGAGTGAGTTCCAGGACAGCCAGAGCTATACAGAGAAACCCTGTTTCGAAAAAAAACAAAAACAAAACAAAAAAAAAGTAAAAATTATTTACGTGTTTGCTAGTATTGATGCTGACATTGAGACCAACTGCAGGTGTGGTTTGGAGTACAGATAATTATGTTGGACTTCTAATTCTGATTTGATTCATGTTTAGTTGGAGTATTTTATGATTCAAGCCTTAAATCAGAAGACAAGTGAAAAAATGAAGAAAAGGAAAATGACCAGCTCCTTCCATGGGATTCGACCGCCTCAGCTTGAACAGCCAGGTGTGGTGGCGTTAGAACACACTTCTTACACGTCACAGATCTTAGAGAAATTACTTTTAAATTTGAGCATGGTCAAAGCCCGCCTGGGACAAGGGATGGAACCCTTTGAGCTGACACTAACGCAGTTAAACCACACTTGTGAGAAATATTGATTCAATGTTTGAGCCTATAGATTTTTAGCATGTGGTAGAGAACTGTTGATGTAAAAACTTCTAAAGACCATACATAAATCCTAATTGGGTGCTGTTCAGTAAGACATTTGAAAGGCAATCTTGGGACACTTGGTGAAATTTTAATATGAACTGAAAACTAGATGAAACTGTAGCATTATTGTTAATTTCTTACCTATTACAATTAGTAAGTCAATGCTCAAATATAATGTTAAATGTTTTCAGAGCCACAGTGGCCTAACACCTGCAGCTTATTTACTTTAAAAAATGTGGCTGGTGTGTCTCTGTCTGTGCTTATCTTTATGTTGAGAGATAAGGCTCGATGACAGTATTAGCAGAATGAAGTCAAGGGTGGATGTGTGCTCAACTGTATCATTTGTGCAACTGAGTGTAAATATAGAAATAAAACTACACTCATCATTCTTAGAACATTTTGGATCAGTTTATCTTTTATATCCTTTCTAAAAATAGGTACTTTTTAATCATTGAATGAAGACTATAGTTTATTGTAATAATATATCTATTTTATGAAGAAATGTAAAAGATGAGTTTGAAAGCCCCATCATACCATAAGTATATATGTATTAAATAATCAGTGTGTATTTTATAAATTTGAGGTATTTCTATTTATCAAAAAGGAAACAATGTAAAGTAGGTACTGGAAAACTATTTGTTGAAAGAATATAAATATAAACTAAGGAAATACAAATTAGAATTGAAGAATCGTTTTTAGTTTTGAAAAGTTCAGATAAGTAGACGATCTGTTAGATGGTAGATTCTTGGGCCTTATATTCTCTCAGGGTTAAAAAAGACCAGCTAGTGTAGACAGCTAGTTGTTCTGAGTGATCCAAAGGAGAGAACGTGCTCATGCCTCAGAGGAAACAAACATCCCACACCACTTGACACAGATAGAAACTTCCCCAGTGGTCTTTCATTTAGTGTACGGGGTCGCCAGCAGTGTCTGGGTAGCGGAGACAGCCTGTGTGTTCACAAGGCTGTTTCATGTGCCTTTTAGTGTGGAGAACTGTGGGCCAAGCACTAAATAAAACCCAGGCCAGCATAAGTACCTCTAGGTGTCCCTGGGGATGACTTGTAAGAATTAATACTTTCAGACTGTCAGCATTTCAGGTCCTGTGAAGGTCCTTGTCAGAGAAGGGGAGGTGGTGTTGGAGTACAGTGCAGGGAGCCTGGCCCAGAAAACTGCTTATCCGTGTTACAGACCTAGCCTCCAAACTTCGTTTAGAATAAAGGATTTCTGTTGCTGCTGGAATTAATTACACTCACTTAGATCATGGTGTGCCATCCTTTGGCACGTCCCTTCTCCCATGTCCCTCTGCTCAGGTCTGCTAACAAGATATCTTACAGTTAGGTTCTGTGGGGAGGACATGCATGACCTGTGGGTATTCTGAGCTGATGGAATAGTCTTCTCCCTTCAGCAGGATCAAACTAGTTTTGGTAAATCTAAAGTTATGTTCTCCCTAGGAACCCATGGATCACAGTCAACACCCTGGCTGACGTGTGCTGAGTAGAGGAAACTATTTGCTGTTTGGTGAAATAGATTATTTTACTAGAAGGAAGATAAAAAAAAAAGACTAGGATCAAAGTTAAGTTGTTAAGTTGATTTCAGACAGTAGAGTAGTTAGAGGTATCACATTTTCTGGTGACATAGAAATGTGAAGATGTTACTTCACTGTCATTAATCTGTGGCCCTTGTCATTGCCCTATCACAGAAGGACAGCCTGTGTGAGAGTAGGCTCTTCCAAACTTAGGTGAATTTTTAAAAATCAGGCAGAAGACTCCTACCCCAATACTGAAGCATTGCAGGTGAGGGAGTGTTTTGTTTTGAGTTACAAATGTGCTTATAATTAGGTTTTCATTTTCACCACAAAATATAAAATCCGTGTGTGTTCTGTAAAGTGTGCTTCAGTCATCTCTGATGAACTAGTCCATGTATGCATAGGTTAAGCTGTACAAAATCAGTGGCTTGTAGGTACAAAAATGGGCAAGTATTGTTGCTTTGTAGAATTTCACCTCAGTTTTAAAGAATACTTATTTTTGATTATTGGGGCTGTAGGAGTAACAAATGAGATATTATTTCAATTTTCCCTCCGAAATAGAAAAGATGCCTGTCTTGAAAGCCGAAGCATCACATTATCACTCCGACTTGAATAACTTGCTGCTCTGCTGCCAGTGTGTGGACGTGGTCTTTTACCACCCGGAAGTGACCGGTGTTGTGGAAGCCCACAGGATCGTTCTCTGCTCTGTAAGCCACGTTTTCATGCTGCTTTTCAATGTGAAGAGCCCTACCGACATTCAGGATTCCAGTATCATCCGAACCACCCAGGATCTCTTTGCCATAAACAGAGATGCTGTGCTTCCAGGTGCTAGCCAGGAATCCCCCAGCAACCCGCCGTTGCCGGTCATTGTTAAGGACGCCCTCTTCTGCTCATGTCTATCAGACATTCTGCGATTCATTTATTCAGGTACGCTTGGTCCCTTCTACTCTGTTAAGCTGTCTAGATGAAGATGCCCGTGGTCCATGAGAATCTTGGTTAATTTTACATATATCTTATGCCCTGACATTGGAGGTGATACTTAGACATAAAATATAGCATTTGCTTTATACCTAGAAATATCCAAGTTATTTTTCTTCCTGACGAATTTACTTGCCTTAAGGAAAATAAAATGGCAAAATTACATAGCATATTATTTGCTCCTTCAGTACTCAAGTGTACAATTGAGTAATATTAGATGCATTGTCTTCAGTATTAGACCCATAATGTCTTCAAGGTTCATCAGTGGCGTCATTCGTGTCATATTTTTAATGTTTTACAAAGAATATGGCAGTTGTTAGAAAATTAAAAACCACATAATATAGCAATTCATTTCTGAGTATATACCTGAAATAACTAAAAGCAAGGTGTCAGGAGTTTTACAGCCATGCTCAAAGCAGTATTATATACCATAGCGAAAATGGTGAATGTGACTCAAATGTCATCAATAGATTCATGATATGTGTATGGTGATATATATATATATGTATATGTGTGTGTGTGTGTGTGTGTTATATGTGATATGTATGATATGTGTATGATATATGTATGCAGTGGAAAATTACTCATCTCTAAAAACTAAGGTGTTCTTTTTTCCACTTGAGTTATGGATATACCATGTAATAAGTTAAAATTTAATTAGGGTTGTAAAAATAACGTATAGTAGATTTCTTGTTGGAGATGTGAAACTAATGCTGTGGTGACTTAGTGAATCATGGCTTGTAAAATTCACAAGTACCCATAGGACACTGCTTGGCAGCCTTATGTAGATTCCAGTGGCCATGTAGTCAGGTCCAAATAGCTAGAGTCATCAAATCTCTAGTTATTGACTTCTTTTAGTTTTACAGGTTTTAATGTTTAAACTTAGAATCTCACAGCTCAGACTTTGATACTAATTCTTAAAAAACAAAAACATGTGCATGTTAAGAAAAACGTTTACAGTGACATGTCTAGAGAACTATGAAGGCTGTGTTTGACTTTTAAATGATTTTACTGTTGAAAGTCTATGAATTATTCAGCAGGTTTCCGGTAATGTCATTCAATCCTGGAAGGCACAGGAGTACATTAAAGAATTTATGCTTTCTTTAGTATGGTAGCTGTAAAGCAGGTCCACATAACCAGAGACTGGACCTGCCTGCCATTCTCCAGAGGAAGGATGCCTTTTTGGCATTTTAAAGTCAATACAGCAATGGGGAAATGCAGGCCAGCGGACAAAGGGAAAAGAAAAGGTTCTCCCTGTTCCCTCACCCATGCCCCTGACAGTTACCTGGAACAACTTTCTGAATTCCCTCAGCTACTGTTAGAAAGAGGTCTATTTACATATACAGATGCTGTGGCAAACATGTAATCCTTACAACTGCTGTTTTCAGGGGACCGTAGGTACTTTCCCAGGAGTACAGAGGGGGATATGAGCTATCTTGGCCTGTGAGAACAGTTTTTGCCATATCGGAAAACTGCCCTCAGTGTGATCAGGCTGGGCTTTCTGCAGATTGCGCGTGCGTGGTGGGGGAGGGGCGCTTGAAATAGAGTAGGTAAGAAGAGAACTCAGTAAGAAAGTCACATCAGTCTGGCATGCAGATTCAAGGAGTCTAACACTGTGACCTTTCAGCGTCAGACTGGTGCTTTTAAATCTTAGAGTGCGAGGTCACGTGGGGATCCTGTAAGTATGCAGATTCTGACGTGTGGCAGGCGTGGGTGCAGTGTGAGCTGTATTTCCTACGGATTCCAGGTGATGGTTTATACTCTCTGGACACCAGGACTGCGCCACAGCCAGTGAATTAGGGCTTGGATTTTAGTTGAGAAGCTGGGCCTGGAAGCCTATTGTTTATTTAGGGCACAAAGGTGAACGGCAGCTGTTTCACTCAGAGCTAGTTGGAGCTCAGTTCTTGGTGTCCTGTCATGTGTCTGCCCAAAAAGGAAGAGTGGGTCAGATGAGTAGAAACTTGGGGAGCAAGGGAACGGGGTGCCTGGGCAGAACAGAGGCTGTGGGCTGAGGCGAAAGTGAGCCCGTCAGCCTGCTCAGTGCTTTTGTCCATCTTCTGTACTTCCGGTCTCCTGTGTCCTAGCCCCACAGGAGAAAGGGTAGGATTGACCTTGACCTGGGACATAAGGAACCTGGTTCTGAGGTTCCTAGTAGTCATTCTTTAATTATGTACTAATGATACATCCGAATAGAGCAGAGTAAGCTTAGGTTCTGTTTTTAAAGATACTAAAGCTGTCACTTTTTTTTTTAATGTATGTTTATTACAAGAAATAAAATGAAAATCCACACAGATCCCATTATCAAAACAAAATATCTGATTATCACCGGTGTTTGTTTCCTCTGATAGATTCTCATTTGCTAATAAATTAGTACTTTAATTTTTTTAACCAAATGAAACAAAATCTTAAGTCTACAATTTTCATACAGTCTTCAATGAGGACTTAAAGTGTTTCTGTGGGACATTTTCCAATCTCTGAACAGAACGCAGGTTTCAAGGCCCTGTTGTACAGTGCTTTCTTCACAGTAGGTCACCGGATAAGTACAGAGGACAGGAGCCGTGGCATGCTGTGTCATCACTACGGCTGCTCAGGAGAGACAGAACTCCATGGTACAACTTGCTCAGGAATATTTGTCCTGGGCAAACAGGAGCTAAAATTCTACAATAAACAGATCTTCTGTCTACTCCCCCCCCCCAAAAAAAAAGATCAACTAGACCACAAAAGGTACTTTTTGAATAAAAAGTTCTTTTCACATCTAGGAACTGGATTATGTGGATGATTTCGCTTGATATTTAGAAGCCACCTCTTTCATAGTCTGGTTGACATTTTGCACTCACCATAAGGTCTATTCTCTCTCTCTGTCTCTCTCTCTCATTTTTTTTTTTTTTCTTTTTCGAGACAGGGTTTCTCTGTGTAGCCTTGACTGTCCTGGAACACACTCTGTAGACCAGGCTGGCCTCGAACTCAGAAATCTGCCTGCCTCTGCCTCCCAAGTGCTGGGATTAAAGGCGTGCACCACCACTGCCGTCTGTTCTTCTCTTAAACGTTTTGAATATCTAGACACAGTCCACAGGTGTCTGTTAATTTATGTTAACTTTCCACTGCTTCAGAGGAACACTACCCAGTGTGCTAGTGTTTAATAGCTGATGCCCGAGGGCAAGGGCTAAGGGCACAGTGAGAGCTGCAGTTTCTGTGTTCAGGAAGCTACTCTGAAACAGCAAACACTTGTAACATTCTTATAGCACTTGGTAGTTTAAGGCTTGTGAATTCCCGAGTCACGTGATCTTTGGATGGTTAGAAATTGAAATATTTGTGAGAGACTCAAGAATGTAGATTTGTGATGGACCTGTCACAGATGACCCAGAGTTCCACATCACTTACTGAAATACAGAGTAGGTGAGCATGTGGACCCAGCTGTGGGTTCAGTTGGCGTGGTATTCGCTCTCCGTTTTGGAATTATTCTGCAGCATGCTCTTTTCCGCACACCATTCAGGATACCTGAATGCACCAAGCTCTTCAACAGACTAGGTGGCCTACGGAAGTGCTTGAGAAGTTACCCTTAAAAACCTCGGTAAACAGTGCAAAGTGAGCAGCTATTCCAGATCCTGCCATGTGACACTGTGCCCACTGATGCCAATGCTGTCTACCGGGAACTGTTCAGAGGGTGGATCGCGTGTTAAATGCTTGCACTACAGAAAGGAGTCCTCGCCTCGGGATTATTGGTTTATTAGTTACATTGTCAAAGATGGTGATTAGCATTTCTGCTTAGGCAAACAGCCCACTTGCTAGTGCTGTTAGGAATTTTTTCTGCTTTTATTCTTGGTTATTGGCTCTTGGGGAGTTGTTTTTAAACACCTAAGTGACTCCTTGAGTTTGCCTGGTTATTTAGATTATTTGATGTTGGCTTGTTTTCAGGTAGTCCTTTGAATGGAGGTATTGTGTAGATGTTCTTTGAATATAACTTGACTTGTGTTAGCTGGATGTAAGTTTACTTAACAATGGTAAAGTCAATACAGAGATTGTATCTGTGTTCTCCTTCAGTTAGGATGAATGTAGACAAGTCAAAAGTTCTTCTCCTGTAGACTGTACCACTAACTGGGTATTGATCATATCTGGGATTTTTAAAGTGAGAACACAGTCTGTCAACAGCATTAGGGAACCTGAGAGACTTTAAAACATATTAGTGTCCGGAACCCTAGCTCCAGAAAGTCTAAATTAGGATGACATTTCCTCTGATTTTACAAACTCTCTCTCTTCAGGTCAATATAATACACAGATAGGATGGAGAAGCAATCTGTGCTCCATTGGTTTCTAAAGCATTTGATATATCTATCTGGCCTTCATTTCCTCCCCCTCCCACCCCCAATTAATGTTTATTAATTTATTAATGTTTATTAATGTTTATTGCACAGTGGTTAGGGAAAAGTTAGGTACAAATTCAGTGGAAAATCTCTTCTCACCATAGTCATTTCAGGGTACTACAGATAGATGGACATGGGGCTAACATGGCTTTCTGAGGTGTTGGTGTCAAAATTGGTATGCAGGACTCTCCATGCTCGAGCTAGTTCCTCAGAATAGTTTAAAAAAAACTGTTTTGTGATGCTCAGATGGGGCAGTGTTTCCAGCTTGGTTTTGTCTGGTAGTCTTGCTGTCCAGTCTCTGGCTCTTGGGTATCCAGAAACACCTCTGAGGTTTATAATCCTCAGAGAATACTGCCCAGCACTGGCAGAGGGCACTCAGTGAGCCTGTTGTCAGCAACCAAGAGACCAAGAGGCTTCAAGAGGGAAGATGTGTTCAAAAGCTCCAGGTTTAGCAAGGACAGAAATGGACCTTTGGAACACAGAGAAAGGCTTTTGGCATCCTCTTTCAGTAGTAACAATGAGCAGGTCATAGGTGTCACAAAATCACTCTTGAATTCAGGAGTCCTGATATTTCTATACAGACCTTTGTCTATGTGCATGGGAGGTTTTCTGGAAACATGACCCAAAGAATATGTCAGATTGTGAAAAGATTATGTGTGCCCAGTTAAAAATCACTGGTATAAAAGGGGGAAGGAGTGAACAGACAGTTCTTAGCGACTCCTCATCCTTCTGGAGTGTGAAAAGGAAGGTGATCTAGCAGGGAAGTCAGGATAGAAGAGTTGTCACAAGTAGAACAGACAGTGGTGAGCTGGGGTCGAGGCGGCACCTGTGTGGGCATTGTCCCTGCCTTTATTCTTCCTAATTCCAAGATGTGGAGACCATGATTTCAGCTCAGATTTGACTATGCTGTGAGTGTTTATATATGGAAATGACAAATGCTGCTGAAGCTGAGGTGAGAAGGTGGGAGCCATCCAGCAATGCTGAGAGCTGTAACAAAAAGCAGGTGCCTGGGCAGGAGAGAGCGCTCAGCAGGCAAGAGCATTTGCATTGGACCCAGGTTCTGTTCCCAGCACCCATGTGGTAGCTAACAACTGATCTTCACTCTAGTTCCACAGGATCTAACACCCTTTTTTGGTTTCCTTAGCCACTGAATACATGCAGCACAGTTACATACATGAAGACAAACATCCTACACATAAAAATAAACCAATCTTTAAGTAAAAAGAAGTAAAAAGCCAGTTCCAAGAGCCCTGAGATCAGGACTTTGGTTGACTTTGGTTCCCACTGGTAGAAGCTGTCTGCAGTGGTCTGATCTCATTGGCTTAAAATGTGATTATTATAATTCACATTGTATAATGTGAATTATTGTAGGAGGTTCAGAGTTTAAGAGTAAGGAGCCATCTCAAGTGTCATGCCAAGTACCAATGGAGTTGTGTTACTTTTAAAATTTACAATAATAGTCATTATACTTAGGAAAAAGTTTAAAGACACTTGTAGGGTATTTGGCATAATTCTGACACCTCTCTGGATGTTTTAACTTTGCCCAGTGAGATTATGATTTAAAGAATGCTGCTCTGCTGAGCTTTGATGCTGTAGATAATGCTGATAAAATTATTCATGGCTTGAAGTCAATATTTCCATTTTGGTCAAGCCTCAGGAATGGCATATATACCTTGGTCATGGTAGCCCTTTTTGTCCTGGGAATACTTTTATTTCTGCCCATTGTGTCAAAGCTTGTCTTTAACAACATTAACATGTTGGCAACCAAAGTACATGATTTGAAACTGAAAATAGACCAACAGACAGAGTTACTAAATTAAAAGACTGGCAAGCCAAGGATGGGTAAGATTCTACACAGAGCCTTTCCAACCTAAGATAGACGTGCATTGCTTTTGATAATGCATATTCTATTAAGGAAGGCATTCTTATCAGAATGACTTAAGACAGGCTCAATCTTGTTTATGCAATAAAAAAAGGGGAGATGTGGAGAGCTTTTGGGGCTGACTGGCAGGAATCTGACATTGGCCAAGGACAAGGCTAATTTCAGTCAGGAATCTAAATCCTAGGCTAGATCAAAGAAGTAATTACAGGCAGGAATATAAATCTTAGGCTAGAACAAAGAAGTAGGCTTCAGACATGAAAATAACTTTGGGCTAGGACAGGGAAGTAGGCTCAGATATTTTGGTCATTCTGATAAGCCCTTAGAAATAGTGATCACAGGAAGTTACTACCTTGCTTGTTCTTTGACTATCAGTGTTTATTGTCTTGCTAGTTTCCTTGACTGTTTGCATCTATTGTATTGTTAGTTCCTCAACCTAGAACTGCCTTAATACTTGCATGAAATTAAAATGGTATAAAAGCAAAAAGGAGGAGGAAGGATGGGATAGGGAGTTTATGGGGGGGGTAAAGAGATAATATCTGAAATGTAAATAAGTAAAATATCCAATAAATCTTTAAAAATAAATTTAAAAAAAAACAAAAAATGTGAATTGTTTTATACTTTGCTCAGCTCCCAGTCTCAATCATGAAAGTATCTGTAGAGTGGTGGATATAGGCAGTGATGCACCAGAAAATGTAGATTAGGAGCAAATAGCAAAGGGTCTTGATTATCTGCCCCCAGGGGTGGAATGACTTCTTTAATGGCTGAGATAGATGAGGGTAGTTCCTTGTGTGGTGGTTTGAATAAGAATGGCCCCCATAGGCTCATATATTTGAATGCTTAGTAACCACAGGATAGAACTGTTTGAAAGGATTAGAAGGATTAAGAGGTGTGGCCTTGTTGGAGGATGTCCAGGACTTTGAAAAGCCCAGGCCCAGGCTCTCTTTCTTTGCCCACCTGACTACAGAGCAGGATGTATGTAGCTCTCAGCCACTTCTCCAGCATCTTGTGTACTGCCATGTTCCTGCCATGATGATAATGGACTAAACCTCTGAAACTGTAAGCAAGCCCCCAATTAGATGCTTTCTTTTATAGGAGCTTCCTTGACAGCAATAGAACAGTAACTAAGACACCTTGGAACGCCATAAGCATAAATCATACTTTTTGAAAACTTAGCTTCAATAATAGGGTGGATCCCAAGACAGAAGGTCACCAGGAAGCAGGAAGGCTGAGGAGAAGGGTGCTATAGACCATGTGAGAGGAGCATTTTGGGTAAAGGCCACCTTTTGCTGATCATAAAATAGAATTACAGGAAAGAAAAGAGTTCACAGAGTATGTGGTAAGAGTGAAGGAGCCCAAGAAGAGTAGCTTTGAAGTTGACCAATATGGAGACTAAGTTCAGGAAAGACCAGACAGCTGCTATTGATGCAGTGGCTGGATCTCAGATGGAGTGTAGCAGAGAACCATCTCATCACCTTTCTCAGGTTAGCTTTGTAGATTCCAGGACAGGTGTCCCATTCTGAGCCTGACAGCACACAAGGCCTTCTGAACTCGTTGTTTCTGCTGTGTCTTTCCAGATCAGTGGTAAGTAAGCTTTGCTGTCCACTGGAGTGATACTATCTAACATCACCTATGAAAAGTTATACCCACCTTTGTCCTGGGAGCAAAGAGGCAAGTTGCCAAATCGCTTTTCACAGAAACTCATCCTGGCTGGGGCTGCTAAGTCACTAGTGAATACCTGCCTCAGAAATGGCAGCTGTCAGGGAGGAAGACAGTTTACAACAGTGGTTTTCAACATTCCTAATGCTGTGACCCTTAAATGTAGTTTTTCATGTTGTGGTGACCCCCAACTGTAAAGTTACTTTTGTTGCTGCCTCATGACTGTAATTTGCTATGGTTAGGAATTGTAATGTAAATAACTGTGCTTTCTGCTGGTCTTAGGTGACCCCTTGAGAAAGGTTAGTCCTCACAGGGTTTACCATCCACAAGTTGAGAACCACTCGTTTAGGAGAAGGCAAACAAACTTGTTATAACACAGACTTCAAGAGACATGTTTGCTACAGAAATAAAAATACTGACGAAGGGATCATTGATAATTTAAAAAGAGACCGACCCAGCTTTTCATACTTTTTACTCACACAGGGAAATCTGATGTATCTAATTCCTTACAGGTGCTTTTCAGTGGGAAGAGCTGGAAGAAGATGTCAGGAGGAAGTTGAAAGATTCAGGAGATGTTTCTGATATAATCGAGAAAGTTAAATGTATTTTAAAAACACCAGGAAAGGTAAATTAATTTGACTCTGAATTATAGCTGGTATACTTTGATGATTATAACATTGAGTCATTAGCAAAGTTAAATAATTCATAAATATAAATGTTTTTCCTATGTATGTGTTTCTGTTTAAATGTTTAAAGTATTTAACAGAGAAGCATATGTATTTCTTACTAAGACCTTAATTTATGTGGGGATTAAAATGTGTGAGTCATGTCTTTGAAATGTTCATTTGTGAATTCTGTCTTCAGAACACCCCATTGGAGCCCTAGGAACACAGACCAGCCTGCCTCTGCCTCCTGAGTGCTGGGATTAGAGGTGTGCCCCCCCCCATCCATGTTGAGATGAAAGGCTGCCTGATTCCTGCTCCTACAACTGGACCTCTAGGAAAGATGCTTTTCCACACCACATTATTTAAATCCAGATAGCTTTGGGGAGTAGCCTTGGTCCTGTGTGAACTTCTCAAAGAGTTCCAAACAAAATAACCAACCAAATAGACCGTTGAGGAGTCTCTTGAGTACATATCAAAATTAGAAACTGGGTGCAAGGTTATAAAAACCTGATGTTTTATGGCCATAAAACTGCAGTGATTTAGATTGTACAGAATCTGTAAAGGTTTTAAACATACATTTGTTAAACTTTAAGACAACTGTATTGTACAATTTAGCCAGTTTATGCTTAACTTGGATTATGTTTTAAGCAAATTGGCTATAGTAGATTAAAAAGATAATCTGTGTACAATGCTTAAAAAAACATAGGTTTTCTTTAAATATAAGAAAACTATTCCTAGCTGGGCGGTGGTGGCGCACGCCTTTAATCCCAGCACTTGGGAGGCAGAGGCAGGCGGATTTCTGAGTTCAAGGCCAGCCTGGTCTACAGAGTGAGTTCCAGGACAGCCAGGGCTACACAGAGAAACCCTGTCTCGAAAAACCAAAAAAAAAAAAAAAAAAAAAAAATTCTTTTAGTTGTTTTTTAGAGATATTTAATTCTACAGCTACATTACCAACATTTTAAAGTTTAACAATGTAATAGTTTTTCATTCCCTGATTTAAAAAGTTGTTCTTACCTTCACTTAGTATGTGTGTATACATGCACACAGTCATGCACGCCAGAGAGCACATACATGTGGAGTTGAGAGGAGCTGGTTCTTCCTTCCACCATGTGGGCTCTAGGGATTAAACTCACAGCGGTTGTTTGCTCACTGCGACATCCCTCTGCATGCCCCTTCCCCTGTGAGACAGTGGCTTGTTATATGGTCCAGGCTGACTTCAGATCTCTTTGTAGCCCAGGCTAGCTTCAAACTTGTGGCTTCCCTGTAACTTCCCTGGTGCTAGTCTTACATATATATGCAACCATACCTGGGTAATATTTTCATGAAGATTTTAAATTTTATTTGAGAAAAAAAATTAAGGGGTAAGATCTTTGTTTCAGTAACACCACCGTGCAGCAAGTATCCACAGGCTAGCCAGCCTTACAGGAATGGTTAAAGGTTAATAATGCCTCTCTTTCAACCTAACTCAACTAAGTAATCCTTTAAAAATGCACAAATACTTGCATTGTGTTTATTAAAATAGTCTGATGAGTTATTGTGTGAACCAGGAGAAAATACCCCCCCATCTCACACATGCCTCATATGTGGTGTAAGAGTCACTGTGTGCAAATTCATAACCTTTATCTACACAGGATATACAGGGGCTTGCTGGTGTTCTGAACATGTGTCTTTTTCTTTCTCTGATACGGCAAGTGTTCCTTTGAGATACTGAGAGTTACATCACCTCTGAGTGGAGAAGAGAATGTGATTCTGTGACCTTCTCATCCACCCTTCCATCCTGTCTGTTTACCAAGTGTGTCATAGGAGTGTAACAGCACTGAGTTGGCACTTGGGAACATGGATTTAGCTTCTGAGTGTGTCACCATTTATGGCTGCAGCTTTGAGCAGTTCAGGTTTTTCTTTTAAAATGGAATAAAGCAAGGTACTGCAGGCCCCACCGGCTCTCTGATGCCTGGTGGGTTTGGCTGTCACTCTTCTATGTGTGTTAATCACTTGCCTTCTGAATGCTGGTCCCCCAGTGGGGGCTGTGGCGCAGGGCTGAGACTGACAGTGGAGGACTGGGACCTGTTAATTCTTTCCTTCTACCATGCTTGCTTGTGGGGTTCATGCTGGAGTCGGTTTTTTTTTTTCTTTCTTGTCAAGAGGACAGTACCTTTTCTTCCTTCACAAAAGATTGGAAACATCCCTTCAAAGTAGATTAGCACAGGTAGACACTTAGGCATCACTCATTCTGATTGCCACAGTCTGATATGTGATTTCTTAAGGACAGAGGTTTTGAATTTCCCAGCACGGGAGTTACCATGAGGATGAGATTTAGAAATCCAGCCAAGGATCTGATGAAGTCTAATTAGTAAAATAATTTCAATAAGAGCCATAACTAAGTGGTTCCAAATGACGGATTGTGGCCATAGAATCTATGGTTGCAGCCCTAATTTGGACAACTCTACTTGAAAATGTTAGGACTTGGCTTATTTCATTGTAAAGAAAAAACAGAGAAGATACAGAAGAAAAGGATGGAGGCAAGTGAAGGGAGCTGGCCTCTGGCTTCTTGGATAGAGATGAGGTATCTTCATAGACCTCAGCGACAAATGAGGTGCCAAAGCTGAGGTAGACCAAGGCACTGGGAGGAGGCCAGCAGCTGGATGGGGAAGAATTTTCTGTAGGCTCCAGTAGTCAGTCAGTCTCTGTCTGACTGTCTCTGTCTGTCTGTCTCTCTCTCTCTCTCTCTCTTACATACACACACACACACACACACACACACACACACACACAATTAGCATTAGAAAATTGTATTCAAATTGAAATTCGCCACTCTGAGATTTTTTTGAATGTTCATTCTTTAGGAGAAGGCCTTATTAGGCCTTACAAGGACATGTGCTATAAGGAAACATATATTTACCCCCTGCTGCATGAGTGGATCTCAGGGATCCAGGATCCCGAGGTTCCCTGGCCACCACTTACTGAGTGGCCTGGTGCTGCTCACCGACAGGCAGCAGATGATGTGCTCCAGGGAATGTCCCCCTCAGAGATGTGATTAGAGATGCCATCATGAAGCAATTATGATTTCCTGTCTGCAGTTTTTTTTGTGTTTGTTATCAAAGCAAAATGAACAGCTTTTCTCTTTGTGCTGTGCTTTCTCTTGATAGATTAATTGCCTGAGGAATTGCAAGACCTATCAAGCCAGGAAGCCTCTGTGGTTTTATAATACGTCTCTCAAGTTTTTCCTTAATAAACCGATGCTTGCCGATGTTGTCTTTGAAATACAAGGTATGGCTCAGCTGTGACAGAGGTCACTCTGCATTTTTATTTCTTACTTGCTCCCCTTCGTGTTCTAATTCACCTTTAAATACATAAAGCAATACCAACTGATTCGTAAGAAAGTTGCTTTATAAACGAAGAAAAGGATTTTCCCTCCATCCATATCTCACCTTGTCATCTGGGATGGGGGATGATTGTTAATGTGTCATCTCTGTTTTCATTTCTGCATTTCTTAAGATCATGTTTTTAATTCAACTGAAGCCAGCTCTCATTAGCTCTTGCTTGGTTTATTTGATTTTTTAAAAAAATTATCTGACCTACATCAGGTGTCCAGTTATTGCTGGATGTGTTCCTGGCAGCACTGTGAGAATTGCTATCACTAGAGCAACTGAAAATTGCCTCTTATCTCTGTGGGAAATAATGATGCCTAATTTTAATAAAGATGAGCCGTCTTGGAAGCCCATTACTGATTACTTGCATGGATAATTCTGCCACATTGCTAGATTAAATGCATAATCTTAAAGATGAATTGTCAGATACCTTCAATTATACAAGGATGAAAGGAGTTGTTTGCAGTTAAATTAAGTAGAACTTTAGATGGGCCATTGTAAAGACGGAGATGTAATTCTAATTTTGGGATGGAAGTGTGAGGCAGCTAGCATAGCATTTACTCTTCAGTACCTTTCCCCAGCAATATCTCCCTGCTTTTAACTTCGCTCCTATGTCAAGAAAACTAGTGAACTGACCTTTTTTAAAAAGCTCCGTTGGCAGCACCATATGCAGTGTGAGCCTGGGACTCTGAAAGTGGGACAATAAGAGAGACCTTGAAATATATTTAAAATGTGGTGGGGGAGGGAGACAAGAAGAAGCCATAGACTATCTATAGCCCTCTCATCGGGTTAAAAGACCTGCAGCTGACTAACCATCCACTGACAGTGATACACTTGGATTTAGTAACTGCCAAAATGAAAAGTCCAAAGCGTCTGTCTGAAGCCAGCTTCATAACACTCATTGGTAGGTGGAGAAAGTATCCTTAGAGGCCCAGCCAGTGGCAGTCCCAGAACTAGCTCCTTGGGGAATACTGTTGATGAAGGCATTTGTGGAAGTCCCTGGGTGTTCTGTAGACCAGAGAAACACCAGGATGGATAGCTTAGCAGCTTCACATTCCAACAGAAAACACTCATCCATTGTTATGAAGAAACTTAACCTATAAACTACAAAGATTTCTATCTTTACCAAATTAATCATCTCAAGACCATTTTGAAAGAATTTCTGTGTTCTGAAGGTAACTGATGGTGCTGGAGCTGGCACAGTGCTGTTTGCCAAATGACTTCTCGTGGGTCACTGAGGTCCTTTAACCACATCTATGATGTCGGCTGATTACTTGCATGCTGAACCGACTCTGATAGATCCCCAAGATTTCTGGGGCTACACAACTTAGAGTAGGCTTTTCGTGAGGGCTAATTGTGGTGGGAGGGTGATCCAAAGTGTATGTGGTGAACACAGATGTGCTCTTCCGAATCTAGGCTGAGAGGTGTGTTCTGAGAAATGTCTTCCAAGATCTGTGTGTTAAACAAGTTGGCATTTCTGGGTCTCCTGGATGGTGCTTGCCTAATAGTTGTGTGGCCAAGGCTAGCCAGTTCCTTACCACTTGTACACTATTTGATACATAAAACATACAATACAGTCAGCCAGAATTTTTTTTTTTAATTTTAAATAGAGTGTCTGGCTGTACTGGAACTCACTTTGTAGACCAGCCTAGCCTCAGACTCAAAGAGCTCTGCCTTCCTCTGCCTCCCAAGTGCTGAAGTTAAAGACATGCACCACTACACCTGGCTGTAGAATTCATTTATTAAGGTAAGGTCAAGTTCTAGATTTATTTTGGCTGTCCCCCACAGAAAAGGAAAATGGGATCATTGTCAGGATGGGAGGTTGCTGGTTTCACATGATATAATCAAGGAAATGGGAAGATGGGGCTCTTTAGGAAGGGAGAGGGAGGTAGATCCAGAAGCAGGAGGGAGATGGGTAGAGAAACGGTATGGATATCTGAAGAAGCCACAAGAAATCATATAATTAACCATTTAACTAAAAAGACCAAATACATGCAGTTGTGTGTATAAGTATTTAGTCTTAATGAACTTTTTTCATCTGAGCTGATGGTATTACCTCCAAGAGCCTAAAAAATTCTAATATCACACGTGAGAAGTTCTCTTTTGAGTTGTTGGCCAGGGCTATTCAAGAGACTACCAAAACATCCGGCCTATTGCGTCAAGCAAGCTTCCAGAGGAGGGGAGCAGCCAGTAGTCTCACACAGCTCTGACAGACACCTATGAAGCATATCAGTGAGCATCGTGGCACAGTGACCCTGAGGGACGCATACCTTGGGGATAGCCAAGAGCTCTGTAATTGGATTTAAGATTAACAAGAAGGAAACTGTGTCGGGGACTGGGAACCTAGTTAACTACTCAGGGCTGGTGACGTCGTGGTGACATCATTGTTATTGGAGGAAAACCTCCAACCAGCGTAATTGAAATAGCATAATACCTAATAACAATTTATAAATATTTGTAGTTCTCACCCTTCCTCAAGGAAAGTTCTCCAACAGATGGAGACCACTACAGAAAACCACAACTAATCAAAATGCAGAGTTGTGGAGCCCAGTCCCAACTTATAAATCTACAAAGATTCCTGCATCTAAGGCCGAGGGAACATTGTAGAAGAGGAAGCTGAACGATTGGAAGAGCCAAGGATCAGGGAGTTTACTGTGAGGTTGTGTCTCTTAGTAAGATCAGAAGCTCTAAATAACGACTCACCAACACAACTGCCCAAACTTGAGCTAAACAAGAATGACATCAATAGACATGTCAAAGTGGATGGGGAAAAGCCCATGAGGCCTCAGCCCTTCACAAAGAACTACAGGCAGCTGAGGGAAGCTGGGGGCAGGAGAGCTGGTCTTTCCTGGGGAAGAGCACACCAGTTGGTTGTCAGTGCCAGTAATTAGCCCTGAACGTTATATAGACTGAGCAGGTTATAATTAGGGATATATATGTATGTACATATATGCATTCAACAACAATTAGTGAAAAAAGAAGCCATAAATTTGGAGAACACAGAGGGGTATACAGGATGGTTTGGAGGGAGAAAGAAAGAAATGTAATTACATTATAAACTCAAAGAGTGATTTGGTTACACCATAACAAACAAATGAATTTCAAACCAAACAAAAAAACAGAACAAATATCAAGGTGAGGCTTATGAGTTGGCCCAGTGGGTAGAGGTTTTGTCATCGACCATACAACCTGAGTTTGATCCCTGGAGGACATGTATAGATGATGAAAGCCAAGTCCCTCGAGTTGTCTTTTGACCTCCACCTGACTGCTAGGGCACACACCCCAAAGAAAGAAGGGGGGGGGGAGGGAGGGGGGGAGGGAGGGAGGGAGGGAGAAAGAGAGAGTGGGGGGAGAGGGAGAGAGAGAGAGGAAGAACGAACGTGACTTTTGCAAAGGCAAGTGGCTGTCCTTAGGACCAATGCCTGAAGTTGTGTGCAGGGACTGCTCATGATCAGACAGACAAGCCGAGTCCTGCACGTGGAGGTGAGTGGGCAGGGGCAGGCAGAAAGGGCCATGAAGTGACAGAACAGATGAAAAGCGAGAGATTAAGAAGGAAAGAATCTACTTTCCATGTGCTGCGTATTTCCTTCAAAAACCTTCTCAGCAGGTTATGGTGACTATACTTGTTGCCAATACTTCCTATGCTAATTATAAACAGGGTGATGCCTACTGTGCAAATGTGGGAGCATGGGACAGCTCTGCACAAGTTTTGTAGGTGGCTTTATGTGTTTGTGGTTTTCTCCTTTTGGCTTTATTATGAGATGCTTAATATCTTGTCTTTTCTTTGGTGTAGGTACCTTCCTTGTGTTGGAGTTTTCTTTCTAGGATCCTCTGTAGGGCTGGATTGTTAGATAGATACTTGTTTGAATTTGGTTTTATCCTGAAATATTTTGTTTTCTCCATCTAGGTTGATTGAGAGTTTTGCTGGGTATAGTATTTGTGTTCTCTTAGAGTGTGCATGACCTCTGACCAGGCTCTTCTGGCTTTCATAGTCTCTGTTGAGAAGTCTGGTGTAATTCTGATAGGTCTACCTTTGTATGTTACTTGGCCCTTTTCCCTTGCAGCTTCTAATACTCTTTCTTTGTTCTGTGTGTTTATTGTTTTGATTGTTATGTGATGAGAGGATTTTCTTTTCTGGTCCCATTTATTTGGTGTTCTATAGGCTTCTTGTACCTTTATGGCTATCTCGTTCTTTAGGTTGGAGAAGTTTTCTTCTATGATTTTGTTGAAAACATTTCAGGTCCTTTAAGCTGGAAATCTTTGGTCTCCTCTATTCCTATTATTCTTAGATTTTGTCTTTTCATTGTATCGTGAATTTCTTGGATGCTTTGGGTTAGGAGTTTTTACGTTTTGAATTTTGTTTGTCAGTTGTGTCAATCTCTTCTACAGTATCTTCTACACCTGAGATTCTCTCTTCTATCTCTTGAATTCTGTTGGTGAACTTATATCTGTAATTCCTGGCCTCTTCCCTAGGATTTCCATTCCCAGGTTTGCCTCCATTTATGTTGATTTGGTCCCCAGAACCTAAGAGGACTACCTATAACTCTACTTTCAAAGGCTCTGAAGCTGTCTGCTGGTTTCCATGGGTACACACACATCACACACTGAAAAAACACAACAGAAAACAGGTTACCGTAGTTAGGTACATTTTCACAACGTAAGTTTTTTGTTTTGTTTTGTTTTTGTTTTTTGAGACAGGGTTTCTCTGTGTAGCCCTGGCTGTCCTGGAACTCACTCTGTTGACCAGTCTGGCCTCAAACTCAGAAATCCGCCTGCCTCTGCCTCTCAAGTTCTGGGACTAAAGGTGTGCGCCACCACTGCCCGGCCACAACATAAGTTTTAAAACACCAAAATAGTTAATTAAATGGTTGTGAAATAGAATTGTGAAATAGAATTTCATATTTCCTTCACTGAAAGTATAATGGTTTTCAAAACTAAATTCTAATCTTTAAATGAATCTAAAATCAGCCAGGCATATCTTTGTACAGCACATCTACAGCATGCTCGTAATCTCAGTGCTTGAGAGAAGATACAGGCAGATTCTGGTGGCTTGCTGCTCTGTCAGTCTAGCTAAAACAGAGTTCCAGGTTCAGTGAGAGAGCCTGTGTGAAATAAATAAACAAATAAGTAAATAAATAAGAAATTGAATTCTGATGTCAACCTCTGGTGCACACAAGTGTGCATACACTGGCACGCATGCACACACATACACTGAACTCAAAGGTACTGACGCTGGTGTTACATTTTCAACATTATCTTGTAGCATTATCAACAGAAAGCTCTGTTAAAATGTCAAGCCCTACTTATGAAATCCATCTGTCTACTATCCACTTGATATTTTTAGTCAGTCTTAATTAATCTGGTTAATTCAAATGATAGACCATCTAGTTTGTTTAAGCCATGCTCCTGCTTTTCAAATGATGCTCTGTTTATCTTGAAGTAGTTTAAAACCTAAAATTGTAAGTCAAATTGCATTGCCAATTTGAATTCCTTGTTAATTGGTATCTACAGATATATCCAGGATGCTTTAATTATGGAAGCTGGTCCTTTTGGTAAATGATACTGCTACACTGTGCAGTGTTGTGGGGATGAAGGGAAGATGCAGTGGACAGATGGTGTTTGCTGGTGGGAACAGGATGCTCCCAAGCTGCTTCCTTGCTCCTGGGAATGTGGCTATGCAAATCACAGTGACAACCTGTGGGTTTAGTTGGCAGGATCTGTGGTTGATTAATGAGCCTGAGGAAATATTGGCTTTGGGAAATATTTGTGAATTTAGATGGACCTCTTTTCTTCCTAGGACAGGAAGTATTTTGCTTGGATTTAGAGAGGTTGAAGAACAATAAATTGTGACTATTTTAAAAGAGAATATGTATGTATGCTAAGTGTTATGAAATTAGACAATATATGAGTAAATTATTGGGGAGAACATTGTGGTTTGGCTTATTGCATTTCTTTTTGGAAGGAGCAGCTTTGTGGTTCCCACTGGTCCTGGGGTCCTCCATAACTTGAATTCCCACTCTACCTTTATTATCTTGGTATCTTCCTTTGTTGTGCCAGGGAAGTATTAGTGAACCTTCCCAAAACAGACAGAGCCAATCAGAACAAATCACAACAGTCTTTATTCGAGCTAGCTCAGGCCCTTCAGCTCACACAGGAAGGTTCTGGTGGAGAGGAGCCCTGAATAGGTATCAGTGTAAGGCTTTATAGAAAGAAACAAGGGAGGGGGGAGGGGGGAGAGTAAGTGTTTCTAGCCAGGCATGCATCTAATTGGGGAGCTACTGAGGCCTTTAGCATAATAGACGGTGCTGGGAGTCAAACCATATACTTAATTTCTGCTCTTCCCTCTGCATTGGTGGTCGTGAGGCAGGGGGCTGGCTTGTTGGCAATTAACTTAGAAATGCTGGTTTTGTTGTGGTTAGCCTAGAAATTGGAGCTAGGCTCCGGTTTTGTTGGGGGCTGGGGGGAGGGGGGGCTAACTTGAAAACTAATGCTAGGTACCGGCCTGTTAGTTTACCTGAGTTCAAGTTCTCTAAAATATTTTAAAGTCTGGACTTAAAAGATTAGGTTTCTCACCATCTCTGTCACCATGATGGTGGGTGTTCAGTGACGATCTCTGGGACTGAAGGCTATTATGTGGATTTGTGGTTTCCTTACATGGTGGACATTATAACAACAGGAACTTCACAAGTTCCGTGTCATCCCTTCTAGTGCTGTCTTTGTGAAGTGAAACAATATCTGGAAAACTTAACAGTTTCGCTAGAGAGTCAGTGTTGAGCTCAGGGGCTCCTCGTTTCACAGAAAAGGCCCTGCTGTGTGCAGCAGTGGGAGGATAGCATGGCCATGGTCATCACCTCTGCAATGTCCCCAAGGCCAAGACTGAGCTCCTTGGCTTGGCTCTGGAGAGCCTCTTGGCCATTCTTCCTGTGAGGTAGGCTGTCTGCTCTGCTTTGCAGTTTTCCTTTTCTGGTGTGGGGAAGCCTGACCAAGGCAGTTCTGTGACATTGGTCACAAGGTAATGATTGAGCTGTTTTCCTGGGTGGAACATGGGCGGAGGTGACAGTATTTTAAGCCAATCAGGATGGATAGGTGCTGTTCTCGAAACACAAGGCAAAATTTGCCATTTCAGTTCTTTGGTCTTAAGGAAATCTAAACCAACAACTGTTTGTCTACTTTGCAGATTGTTAGGTTCTAAAGCAAGGTTTAAACTCTTTCTGTTTCTCGGCTGTTGTAAGAAGCCTCTGGAGCAATGCCAGTTATCTCTCCAGAGTAGCTTCTGCACAGCAGCCAAGCCTGTCATGGACAGTGGCACTCCAGTTAGAGCATGCTGGAAACTCTGCAGCATTACAGTTCTTGATTTGTTTACCTCTCTCACTTTTCAGGAGCAACTGTGCCAGCCCACAGGGCCATCTTAGTGGCACGGTGTGAAGTGATGGCCGCCATGTTTAATGGTAATTATATGGAAGCCAAGAGTGTACTGATTCCAGTTTATGGTGTTTCCAAAGAGACGTTCTTGTCATTTTTAGAATATTTATACACAGACTCTTGTTCCCCAGGTACGCATTATCCATGATACAAGACAATATCTCGTCATACTTTCTTCTTACTAGTTTTGATAGATTGCTCTCTGTCAAATCTGTTTTACGGACTATCAGAGTTGATACTGTGGAATTTGCTGAGCAGTCTGGAGTTGAGCTAGGGAGAACATTGCATTCTCAGGTAGCTCAAATGGAAGAGCAGTGCTAACGAGCCTTCTGTGCACTCACATGTCCTAGCTGACACTAACAGCAAGGTTACTGAGTACTCTAATACCTGGGAACAGTTATTTGGAGTACCTAGTGACTGCTCTAATTTTAGAGTTTAGGGAGCACTCCTTCTTTAATAATAATAAAAGAAGGGATAGACAATAGATTTCATAGTCCTCACATCTGGTTGAGATATTTTTCAGGACTTTTAATACTGTGAGACTTCTGTGATCTTTCTGGCTATGAGAATGTAGGATACTTAATGGCTGCTCTGACTTCCAAAGTCAGACTCCCCTAAAATTGGCATATCTGACAACATTCCCTGAGATGTTTAGAATCCCGGTAGGTTATAGGATTTATTTCTAAATTCACTAACCAAATGCTCTTATTAGTCATCACACTAGCAATGTTAATAATAGTAATGTGTACAGCTACAAGCTAGAACAGGTCTTGAGAGATTATCATAGAACAGTCCTTTGAACAAGGTACGGAAGCCCCTTAGACTGTTGTATCCCATTTGTCCACCAGATGGCTCCCTCCTCAAACACGGCTCAAATGAGAACATTCCTTCTGTAGTCAATTATCTCAGTCTTCCTTCCCACTTCTGTGTTTTGGAGCTGTTAATGCCAATATTTATAAGGATTAGCTTGTTATTTTTGCTTGGCGAAAATGAAAATATTGACTATTAGTGGAAATAAGTGTTATTATTTTCTCAATGGGAATTTGAATACTTAATAAAAAAATTGGATCACTAATCAGAAAAAATGCTCAGAAAAATAATAGCAACTATAGGGCAAACACTTTAAGAATTAAAAGGGTATTTGGGGAGAATTAATCAAAATGAAAAGTTAGAGTTAAGTTAAATACTAGTGTTTATGTGTGTGCACATGCAAGCATTTAATCAAGAAAAAAGTGGAGATGGTTGGTCTATATTAAGTATTGCTAAAATAACAATATTGTTGGTGTCATAGCTACAATGGATGTAGTACATGTAAGAAATAGAAGTACACACCAGTAAGTGTGTTTTCTCTTTGTTTCTCAGAGCAATAGTCTAACCGTCTGTCTTCTCTCATGTCCCCTCTCACCAGCGGGCATTTTCCAGGCCATGTGTCTCCTGATCTGTGCTGAGATGTACCAAGTCTCCAGACTGCAGCACATCTGTGAGCTGTTCATCATCACACAGCTGCAGAGCATGCCCAGCAGAGAGCTGGCCTCCATGAACCTTGACATTGTGGATCTGCTCAAAAAGGCCAAGGTGCTTGGCACTGTGTTTGTGTGGGCGTGGGACTTTTTTATTTAAAATACACGTATACTACTTTAATTTTTCTGTGTTTTAACAGCAATATCAAGACTAGTATTCATTTGAAAGTTTGACTGAACAAGGCTACAGTTTTTTTGCACTGGTTGTTACAGAGAAGTAATTTTGAAACATTAGGTTAGAAGTTATATCTACGTCATTTTTTTCACTAGTGGCTCCTTGAGTGCAACTGTGCTGTGAACATTGGTATAATAGGAGACAGAATTTTCTTCCTGCATTACTGAAAAGAAAATGGCAGGATTACTCTGTATATACCAACTGACATAGTTACCCAAACTCGTTTTCCTCTTATTCATTCACTTATTCATTTCCTGAGTATCTTTCTGAGTTCAGTGGTATGGTGAACATTTGTTGAGTTCACTGACATGCCTCGCTGTGTTAGGAATCTAGGAAAATTAAAAGTGTAAAGTTGGGCATCACTTCACTGGCTTCTGGCTCCTTCCATGCCCAGGACCTAGCTGTTAAGAATGCTACTCCTGCTAATTCTAGGAAACACATGGGTTTACACAAGTCACTGTGTAAAAAGCTGTGGTTATATGGAAGCTGAAGAAGAGGCTCAGGTCTGAGTGTGCGGTCGAGCAGAACAGAAGTGGAATGCATTTCCATTTTTGTTTCTTGCAGTTTCACCACTCGGACTGCCTTTCCACCTGGCTGCTTCATTTCATCGCCACTAACTACCTCATATTCAGCCAAAAGCCCGAATTCCAAGACCTTTCAGGTACGATGCTGATTTCTGCTTTGAAAAGAAAATGTTACAGCCTTCATTTGCGGTTCGAGACATAATTAATAGAAACAATTGCTTTACCTTGAGAACATAATGTAATGCCCACTGTGTAACTGAGGGCACTTCAGCTTTAGTCACCCATGTTGCATAAGCAGCGTGGCCTGGGTTACACAAGACATTTTCTAATGATTATTTTATAGTGCTCATTCATGTTTAATTTGTTTTCTGGTAGAAGAGTTAAAGTGACAGGTGTCCTCAGGTGCCACTTGGCTGTGATGAGACCTTATTTAGTCAGGAGCAAACTTTAAATAATATGTATTTGAACTTTTTTTTCCATAGAAATATAAATATTGTTGTTTATAAGATGTCATCTTTAATACTTAGAGAATCTATATGTATATATCTACATAGGAGCTTTGGAATAACAGTTTTCTTATTGACCACATATTATGGTACTTTATATGGAATTGCTGGAGGTAATTGCAGGGTGATTTCTGAAGTAATTGATAAGGATGAAAATGAGGCAGCCAGGCATGGCAGTGTGAGCTCAGGATCTCTGCACTGGAACCTGGAGGCAATAGGATCCTGAGAGTTCTAGGCCAGTCTCAGCCTCGGAACAAAGGGTGAGATTTCCTCGAACTGCATAATAGGCAGGAAAAAAGGTGGGTGTTTGTCAGAGCATGAAAAGGACAGGACAGAGAGCTCGTCCAGGACAAAGAACTCTACGGAGATGGCTGAAGGTTAGAGAAAGGCATTAGAGGGAAAAGGGCTGAGCAGGATAAGTGGAGGGAAGAGGATGAAAGAGCAGATTCAGAGCTCCAGGCTCCCCTCCACTTCAGAGTACCCATGTTGTCCGTGTCATGTCTTAGTGGTGACACAGAAAACTGAAAACCCCCTTGGCCTCTTTCTGCTCTACATGCTGTCACAGAAACGTGGAATCCAAGATTCCTACCTTTGGTTTTTGGCAGATATATTCAGCCAGCTAACAAAATTGTGTACCTATGATGAGCCTATCCTTTAGCTTGGCACTCAGGTGTTAAAACAGTAGTGTAATATAATTAAAGGAAAGCCAAGGGCCGATAACATTCACTCTCTACATTTTGCAAGGAAAAAAACTGGACTTATCATAAAGATAAGGTGCTCTGCTTGCACCAGGTCCAAGGGCTGCTGAGGGGACGAGGCTGTTCTCTTAAGACATAACTGAACTTCATTCCGGCTCTAGAGCTACCACAGCTGTGCCACTTAGGCCACCACTGTAAAAGAATGAGATTATTTTCTAACCACACTTAGATCTCCATGGAGTGTAGTTACAGCCTCCAGAGAAAGACGCTGCACACATCATTTCTGTTATTAATGTCAGTAGCTATTGCTCCTGGTATTGCCTATAAAATGTGCAAATCAAAGGTGAGGGCATCCTCGGGCTGTGGAAGACCCAGATGCTGTGACAGAGGTCAGTTCTATCCTTGGGTGAGAACTGAGAGAAATCTGAAAGGTCACATCTTTGCTACCTATGGTATGATCCTCCCTAGCAGAGGAAAGAGCCCTCTGGATAACAGAATTATGAAATATGCTAGCTCTGCAATTATGAACTGGCAACCTGTGGCATCAGTGAAATCTTCCAGGGTTTATTTTTTAAAATTACCATTTAAAATTTTGTTTTTATATAGTACTGCCATTTAAAATCTCCAGTCTACCTTCCTGGTAGCTAGGCAGTCAGTGGCTTCCCACAAAGGGCATCTCTCCTCTTGGTGGCCTTCTGCCTGGCCCACTGGCCATCTGCTTGGGATTGGAAGTTCCTGTCATACCCTTGTGGCACTGTTCACTTTCAGCTTCAGAAGCACCCCAGTTATTACTGGAACCCTATTAATTGCTACTCTTCACAGGAGTACTTCTCATTTTTATTTTTCTCTTCTTAAAAACAGGGTGTGTGTTTCTTGGGCTGACTCACACTTTGCTTTATAACCAAGGCTGGTCTTGAATTCGTTACCTTCCTGCCTCTGCCTCCCAAATTTCTGGTGAGAATTTTTCGTGTATAAAATTCTTTAGAAATCAGAAAGCTAGGATGGAAAAGGATCTCCTGCCCTGGCCAACCTTCCAACCCAGCTAAGTAGCTCATCCTCCACTTAGATTTGTACATACTAGATTTTAAGAAGACACACAGCAATACACAGGAAAAGCTGACCCTTGCTGTTGATGGATTTCTTTTTCTCACGATTGGTTTTAATTTAGCTAAGTATTGGGTTATATTGTACAGAGTGATTGTTTGGTGCCTGTTTTTAACTGACCGCCAGAGGTCATCTCTGCTATCGCTTTTTTCTGGAGTTCTGATTCCCTCCCTCCCTCCCTCCCTCCCTCCCTCCCTCCCTCCCTCCCTCCCTCCTTCCCCTCTCCTTCCTCCCTCCCTCCTTTCCTTCCTCCCTTTTTTCATTGTTTTTGTTTGTTGGTTTGTTTGTCTTTTGAGACAGGGTCTTATTCTATAGCCCTGACCGTCCTGGAATTCACTGTGTAACCCAGGCTGGCCTAGATCCTTCTACCTCTACCCAAGGGATTAAAGGTGTACACCACCACACCCAGTTAGGAGTTCTGTCTTTAAAAGGCCTCCTCATGAAACTGATTTCCCTGAGGAAGCAGCTTGTTTACTGTCATTTAGATCCTGTAATCAGGACCTTGCTAATCTACATGCTATAAAGTTAAACAGCAGGTGGAGAAATCAGACTGACTAAGCATAATAAAATGCAAGTGTATGCAGAAGGGAGGGATCCCCAAACCCTTAAATGTTTAAAGTACTGGGTGTGTCAGAAGGCAGGATGAAGCTTGGGGCCTTAACAGTGGAATTCATAAGTGTTGACTGACTAGAAGCTCCTCCAGTCAATAAAGGCAACCTTTACAGGACATGGGAAGCTGGAGAAGTTGAATCCAGTCACAGATTTGTAGACTCTGATGGAGCTAAGGTTGAGCTGAGGACCTGGGCTGAAACCTAGGTTCCTATGAATGTGGTTCCTGAGTGTACAGCCTAAGGGGAGGCTGGGGGAGCAAGCCTGGAAGTGACAGTGTTGCTGGCTGGAGCATAGGACGTAACACCAAGAATGAGTAGATTGGCTGGTGGCTGTGACTGGCTGGGAACTGGAGCCAGGGGAACTATAGAGTGTGAATGGTAGAGTTATCCACAAAGAAAAAATGAATTTGTTATCTAAAGTAAAAGCAGAAGTTTTATTGAAAAAGAAAAGGAGAGCAGTCAAATGCTACTTAGTGGAAGAGTGTATATCAGTGTAAATCGTGTGATAGAATAAATCCTAATGGCTTTTTACTGATATTCTATTAAGTGATTATGGAAGGCTATGGGAAAGACATGGAATATAAGAGACTGAGCTCCTCTGTCATAAGGAAATTAATTATTGGTATTTCATCTTGTCAAAAAATAAGGTATATACAATTAATCCTTTTTCTCTTAACACTTTAGTGGAAGAACGAAGCTTTGTTGAAAAGCACAGGTGGCCGTCAAACATGTACTTGAAGCAACTGGCAGAGTACAGGAAGTACATCCACTCCCGGAAATGTCGCTGTTTAGTCATGTGACCTGAGCTTTCGCATACATACACTTTTTTATTATTATAAATAATGGGTACTTCTGGATTCCAGTAAAATTCTTATGACTGAAATCAATATGTTTTTAAAAATCACCACATAGCTTCTTACTAGCTATCTTTTAAAGACTGTGATGGTCTTAAAAGGGAACAAAAGCTACTAAAGACTTAATTAATGCTTCACTTAGAATATAAACTGTTGGTCACTGGGTTCTCCTTTAAGTTGCCCTGTTGTTTTAACAATATCACGACCTCTCCTAGTTAAGAGACGTTTGGTTTTTTTTTTTTTTTTTTAAATCACCTAGGATAAATACAAAATTGTCATCATGTCTGAGTGATTACTCTACTAAAATAAGGGGCATTTAAAAGCTAAGTGTAACCATGGGGTTCAGGGGAGCACTAGCCAGTGCAGCATGAAATTGTAGGGATAGAGATTTGCCCAAGATTTTGATAGTCACGTGTCATCTGGTTTCCGGTTCAGTAAGAGTACTTGAATCAATATAACGGCCCCATCTGGACCATCCACCCACATCTGCTTGTCAGTCAGGCTGCAAACCTGAGCAGGCTGGTAGTTATCTCTGTGTAACCTTCTGAAGTCTGTGGACTTCCGAACTTAGAAGAGTCTGGTATTTGGTTTAGTGCTGTGCGAGTACAGTTGTTAAACTCTTAGAAAGGTTTGATGAAGGGCCCGTGTTTTCACTTTGCACTGGCTCCCCAAAATTGTGTATATTTTCTAGCATGAAAAAATGCTGAGATACTGTTTTCTTTTCCTTTTTTTTTTTTGTTTGTTTGTTTTGTTTTTTTAAGACAGGATTTCTCCGTGTAAGATCCCTACCTGTCCTGGAACTTGGTTTATAGACCAGACTGACCTCAAATCCACAAAGATCTGCTGGGATTAAGGATGTGTGCCACCATGCCTGGCTTAAAATGCTTTTTCTTGTTCAAACCATGTCTCTATGGAAACAGAAAAGTTACTAATAGCCAAGAAAGAACACTGGCCTTTGGCCAGGAGAACAGAGTGGAGACTCCCATCTTTGGGGAAGCATATATGCCCAAGTGCCTCCACAAAGACCTTTCTTGGAAGTAAGAAATGCTGAAATGCTTTTTGTTAGTTTTGGAACACTACCCCAGTTCAAGCTGTACCCTATAAAAGCAAATACTTTATTGATCAATATATAAAGCTAGGAAGTTGGTAAGAATGACTGAGTAGCCTGACTATGATACATAGTTATGTGATAATCACAGGAAAGGATGCTTTCTAGAGACCTGGGCATTAAAGCTTAAATATTCTTTCCTTTAACTGTCTGTAAAGAATGGGATGCCAATGGCCTGAATTGAGTTCTTTTCAAGGATTGACAGACTATTTGGTATGAAGTAGCAAAGCCATCTAGGAAGGTAAAAGAAGGGATGTAAATCACAGACATACTAGATGTAGAGACAGTGGTGTCTGGGATAAAAGGCAGAGTTGGTTTCTTTCATAGCATATATTTGCAGAGATGATTCTGCAAGATTCTCAAAGGCATGGAAGAAACATACTGCTTTTTATTGTTAATATCATGGACATCTGAAGTTTAGTATTGAGATATATTTTTCTAATTTCTCGTGATTTTTTTAGTATGCATATTTTTTCTAACTTTTCAAAAGTTTGATTCAACAGTCTTACCCTGAAGTGTTAGGATTCCGTACAGACAGCCCTGTTACGCGTGCCAGTACTATCAAAACAAAGGGGAAGGAATCCTTGTAGATAGAGTTCCAAGAGAGCTCATCTTAATTATGCTGTGCCGATGAAGATTACTGGAATGAATTTTGTCTTTCTTATTTTAATCACTTGAATGAATCAGCTATTGGCAAATCCCATTTGCTGACTTAGCATTAGAAAGAACAGATACCTTAGCTGATGCCTAGAAGTTCAGCCTTTGATACTCCAAATAATTTTGTTCTCCCTCTGTACTAATGACACTTAAAATTCTAAAATTTTATGAAATTTAAGTGAAAAATAGGAGTTGTGAAACAAAGTATTTTCTTGGAAATATTATTTTAACATTTAGATGGATCATAACTAATTCTACTAGGGTGTGTTTCCTGAGTAGGAGCTGAGTTTGGAGCTGGTAGTCTCGCATGGAGTGTGACTGGGACAGCCATGAGTCAGAATATAAATGATTTTTTTTTTTTTTTTTCGAGACAGGGTTTTTCTGTATAGCCTTGGCTGTCCTGGAACTCACTCTGTATACCAGGCTGGCCTCAAACTCAGAAATCCGCCTGCCTCTGCCTCCCAAGTGCTGGGATTAAAGGCGTGCGTCACCACTGCCCTGCCCGGCTATAAATGAATTCTTAAACATTTGAATACAGATGCCTCAGTATTGTTGAATTCACTTAATGGGGAGTAATAGAAGATTTTAAATCTTTGTAAGTGATCTTGGGCAAATTGCTGCTGGTTGTCAGGGTTGTTTCCCAATCACAGGTTATTTCTAGCTGGCTGTTACAATTTCTGCTTCAGTCTTGTCACCAAGCATTTTACTTAGAACGGATGCTGTGTAGTTGACCTAAGGCTCCTTCTAGGCCGGGCTTGCATCCCGTTGTGCATTCTTGTATGCTGCTGACTGTATCCCTGTTCCTACTGCAGGGGATTAGATTTCTAATAGAGAACATTGACATGGTAGCTGAAGCCCACTCCTGTGCAAGCCATACTGGAGCTTCATATTGAGTGGTGGAAGACGTAGAAATCAGACGGATTTCCAAAATGGCCAAACGTTTCAACTGTAACTTTACAAATGACACTACACTGATATAGCCAATCAGACTTAAAATGTCTTCAAAAATTACTTTATTTTATTTAAAGCATCTGTTTATTGCAACTTTTAATCAGATTTTGCAAAGGGTATGTATGTATTTTAATATAGCCTGACCTGAATTTATATGTTTTTAGCTTTAGTATTTAACCTTTTATAACAAATAAACCATTTTTTAAAAAACAAGTCTAGTGAAGTGTTCTGTAGTTATATTTTATTCTGGATGTTGATCGCTGAAATGATTTTGGGAATATTGAGTTTCTCAAGCACAATTATGTTTTATAGACAATTTCCTTTATATAAAAAAATCGTGAGTATTGATATTGTTGTAGATGCCTTATACATGTAAGATGAGGTAAGGACATTATGTTACTTTTCATATCTGTGTAAAGGAAAAAATAATCCACCAGCATGACAACTGCCTCTATCCAGAAAAGTAATTTTGATAGTTATTTACCGTAGAAACTTGCGAATTTGAATGTTGGCTGTGCTCAAGAGTTTATGAACTGGCGAGCTGTTCTGTGTAGTTAAGGAATAAGAGTTTGGAGTTTCCTAGGCCTGAGGAACCCAGATAGGAGAAAGGAGAAAAAAGAGCAGCCATAACATGAGGGCACATTGTGTACAGTGTGGTAAAGCCCTCGTGCAGGTGAACTGCCTGTAAAGCTTGCTCAGTTTACTAAGGGCTCCACAGTAGCCATGAAGCTAAAATCTTAACAGAAACCTGATCTAGGAATGCAGCCCTCTCTTTTGACCTATGGAAGAACTAGGTACATACCTTACCATCTATACCTCTCAGTGCTAGTAAGGGCTTTGGTAAGCCTGACTTCTCTACCCAGATACTCCTCTCCCAGGGAGAAAATTTGTCCTGTCCTGATACCTTGGATTGTTCCTTGAGTTTATCTGTATACTTCATACCATGTATTCTTTGTGTGCCTTGAACCAACCCAAGGCTATTCTCTAATGCAGAATCTTTTTTTTTTTTGGTTTTTTTTTTGTTTTTTTTTTTTTTTTTTGGTTTTTTGAGACAGGGTTTCTCTGTGTAGTTCTGGCTGTCCTGAAACCAGGCTGGCCGCAAACTCAGAAATCCACTTGCCTCTGTCTCCCAAGTGCTGGGATTAAAGGCGTGCACCACCACTGCCCGGCTCTAATGCAGAATCTTATATATCCAAGACAACTCAATTTTATTTTTTTACATATAGAGCAGCAAACACCTTTATTACACAAGCTATGAAGGATGGTTTATTAGCCTTTCCGGGCTTTGATCTTCTGCAGATAGAACTCTAGCCCCTTGCCTTCGAGCACATAGCCATCTGCTCTGCCACACTGGCCTGGGCTTGAGGCAATACAGGCAAGAAGCTTGCCCTGCTGGAACTGCTCCTCCAGAAGACTGCTGATTTTGGCTTTTGTTTTGTTTTGTTTTGTTTTGTTTTGTTTTGTTTTTGTTTTTGTTTTTCGAGACAGGGTTTCTCTGTATAGCCCTGGCTGTCCTGGAACTCACTCTGTAGACCAGGCTGGCCTGGAACTCAGAAATCTGCCTGCCTCTGCCTCCCAAGTGCTGGGACTAAAGGTGTGTGCCACCACTGCCCAGCGGCGTTCTTTTTCCTTTTGTTGTATTTCTTCTGAATTTTCTTTGATCATTTTTTGTTTAAAATCTCTTCCTCCTCAGGAGTCAGCTTGGCCCCCTTCTTGCAGCCCAGGGGCAGTGCATAGTGGGACTGGCACCACTGCCGGTACAGAGTGCTGTCAATAGGCACGATGCAGTTCTTCACCAGGGTCTTGGTGCGGACAAGCTCATTATTGGATGTGATGTAGACAACATCAACGATCCTTGTAACACTCAGAGCCCCAGGAAAATCTCACATCCAATCTCATCCAGTCTTACTGCCTCCTTGAACTCGAACTGTGTGTATGTGGCAAGGGCCAATCTTCGAGTTGGCAGCAGGCCGTCCCAGCTCATACTTCCACTTCTCTTACCCCTAGTCTTGTGGCGCTTGTGCCTGTTGTCCCAAGAGATGCTCATGGCTCGGAGCTGACTGGAAAGAGAAGACAACCCAATTTAAACAGCATTTCTCTTGCTTTCTATGATGCTCTCAGAAAGAATCGTTTACTTCTACATGTGTCTTTTCTCAGCCTCTTGTCCAGACTTTTGTTATAGAACTTACAACATTTACAACATCTCTAGATACTTGTTTGTCAGTGGTCTCTACTTGGCTCTCCTTGTGGACAGGACCCATGTTTTGATTTATCTTCCTGACCTTACGTCAGGCACAGGCCTTGCATATTTTGTATTATATACTTAGTGTATGTGCTGGCAATGTTGAGCCCAACTGCATCTGAAAAGGTCAGATTGCCTGGAATTAGAAATAATCACAAACTTAATACTGAGAAATGGAACTCACACTCGACTGCTGTCTGTGCTGTCAGGAGTAACTAATCTGTGGGCCTGGTGTTGGGGGCGGGGGGAGAGTTTTCTGTGAATGCAAAATGTAGAAAGGAAATATGACACATGAAGAGCCATTTGAGGGGCTACAGAGTGTGCATAAATGACCTTCAGATAGCTCTGGCTGGGCAGCTCCACTGTAAGTAGAGCTGACGGTGGAATGAGAACTCCCCTGTTATATAGAGTACAGAACTGCTGTTCAGCTGTATGCAAGTTTCCCCTGCCCGGGCAGCCTAGGTACTAGGTACTCAGAACTTAGTTATCTATAGCTCAGGTATGGTTCAATGTTCAATCCTGGGGAGTCTGTGACATCCTTTTACTTGTTCAGAGCAAATAGCCCTCTTGTTGCCATTTAAAAAGACAGCACAGAGTTTTATATGCATCATCTATTATATGCTTGCTTAAGTAAGTTTCCAGAGGTTGAGTTTGGCTCCTTACCTATTAACTCACTCATTCTTATCCAGACCAGTTCCTGGATAAGAATTCCCTTACTACGTGAGCCACACTAAATTGTTTTTGCTCCTAATATGTATAGCTTCTAGGACTCCAGAGGGTTAGGGTTCCCTCGCTGACATGGCGGCATGATGAAGCGTAGTACCATAGTCCACTCACTTGATTTTTGTGTGTCTATGTTCATGTTGTGGGAGAGGTGGTTGATTTGCTTGGATCAAAGCTCAAAATAATATAAAATGTAAACTTTGGAAAGTGGTTGAAACAAAGGAAGAGGGGCAGAGTGGGAAGAAGTAAGTCACTGGGGACATACCCCTGAAAGAGTCTCCTGGGGCTGAGGTGCCTCTGCTCTGATTGTAGGCCTCTCTGAGGTAAAGCAGCTTTTAACCCAGGCCCAAAGCAACAAAGCCAAGAGCCCCTGGACTGAAATCAAGAGCCACAGTACTAATCCTGGGTGCTTCACAGTGATGCAAAGTTGACTAACATGGGGTTGATTTTCGTGAACACAAACAAGTGAATAGTGCACATTAGCAACTTCACAAAGATGCCCAACCTGCCAGAGTTAACTTGACACTTGTCACAGGGTGGGGCCGGGGAGTTGACTGATACCATCGTTATTCTCATGAGGCCTTTGTAAGTACAAAGCAGTTGAGTAAGGAGACAGTGTGCTCATGAGTCAAGGGAGAAGGAAGAAAGCTAGGGCAACACAAGAAAGGACTTGAGAGCCCAAGGAAACTCTCCACCAACACATTGACATGATTCATGACCTCCAGAACTGTAAGAGAATTAAGGTAACCACCATGGGTCTGTTTTATACAGTGGACCAAACAGCCTGGTAAACATCTGGCTTAATCATTTACTCTGAGGTCTCAGTGTCACCTGCTTTCCCAGTGTTCTCACGGCAGCCATCAAGGGTAAATCTTTGAGGGCTAATTAAAGCATGGGCTGCTGGGCTTCAGTCTGCGTGGACAGTTTCGTCATCCAGGGTAGGTCTAAATGTGCATTATGACACATTTCCAGGCAGTGCTTGTGTGAGTGGCTCGTGAGCCAGAATTTGGGAACCTAGGGAACAGACAACTCAAATTCTTAGCTCTGCAGCAGTGTTGGCAGCCTGTCCCCCCAGGTCTCTGCTCGCCCCCCATTCTGCCCTAGCCTCAAAGGCTCACACTATCCTATCAGCCTAACCCTATTTTCTTTTCTTTTTTCTTTTCTTTCCAATTCTGCTTCTCAGGCAGTTGACCAAATGCCTGCCAAGATGTCCCAATAGTCTTGGCTCCCTATCAGCGGTGCAGATGCCCTGTCATTGTGTAGGAGGAGTCTGGTAGTGGCCACATAGTCTCCTGCAGCCCTCTAGTCACACTGTTTATAGACCTTCTGATCAAATTCAAATTCACTCTCATGGGATCTCAACATATTCTGAATGCTGGGTTTTTTACAGTTTTGCTCCAAATTTTCAACTAATGTAAAATTAAATTTGGAAGGTTATTTATTTTAGTGGATTGTGTGTGTGTGTACATATGTGTGTGTGTTCCTATACATGAATATAGCC
>JANHMN010000014.1:1039458-1156157 GCA_030674055.1 Rhabdomys pumilio | reverse complement strand
ACATGAATATAGCCTGCTCTTGTGTGTGTGTACATATGTGTGTGTGTTCCTAAATACATGAATATAGCCTGCTCAGTCTGCATAATGTGATTTGTATGTAGATGAAAAATGAAAAGAGTGGAGGAGATTGTGGCCACTTCTACGTGTGAGTAGATTTGTAGTGTGGCTACAGGGGAGAAAAGAAACAGAAGGAAGAGCCAGGCTGAACATGGCCAGCTGACTAAACCAGACCTGGAGAGGAGAGAGGGGGAAGGAGAGCAAGAAAGGAGCTGCTGAGGAGAGATAAGACAAGAGTCAACCTGGGGCCAAGAGGCCAATAGCCTGGTGTAGCCAAAATAGCTGAGTTATAGTGATGGGGTGGGGAAGAGAAGTGGAAGCCCAGCCCCTGGGAGGGAGGAGGTTAGGGTGTTCGTGGTGGTGGGGTGAGAAGTGGTGGGAGGGGCCACAGGTACTGAGTGTGACTGGTCCTGCATTTGAGACCTAACAACTTGCATGGGTTTTCAGGAGTGACAGTTTAGTATTAGATAACCAATTGCTGTGCTCTTCCCTGGGGAGCAATTTCTCAGTGGGCTTACACACACACACACACACACACACACACACACACACACACGTCTATTGGTATTGCCCCTGCTTAGTTCATGTTTACAGAATCATGTTGGTGAGACTTTATAGGTGTAGTACTTGACATTCCTAGGAGGCACAAATAATTGTACAGCAAAGATTCCTCTGCCTGTACCTTGTTTCCTCTGCCTCTCCTGTAATTATCCTTGAGGCTTGGGTACAGGAGTTGTATTCTAGACGTATCAGTTGGGACTGGGCTCAACAACTCTGCCTTTTGATTAGTTGTGGTTTTCTTTAATGGTCTATATGAATTTTTAAAGGAGTTCAAAAAGAGTTTTAGTGTTTTTGAGTGAGAAATTCTATTTCTCACCAAAATACACAGACAATACTTTATATCTATTGACACTTGAGTAATCATCAATTTTATACTGTTACTTTTCATGAGAGAACTTATTTGCATGAGGAATTCAAAGTATTATCTGTTTTGCTTTAACTTTAGCATAAAATTAAACTATATGCAGACTTTTCTTTATTATGATAGAATTTAATACTATCTCCTCCTTGTCTGCTTGGGTTGCATACCTTTTTACTGTCTTCTGATGTACAATATTCAGCTGCTCTTTAAGAACTGGAAGAATATTGCAGCCCAGTCACAAATCACCTTTTTAAGATGAAAAGCCTAAAGAGACCAAGTTTGGCTAAGCCAACTTTGTTTTTTTTTTTTTTTTGTCATTAAGTCCAGGAAGTTACAAATAACTCTTCCTTTCACATAGTCTGGCTTAGAACTTATATTTTTCAAGTTAAATATTATACAAAAATACAATGCTCTCATGTCCTCTTTTCATAAAATTAACACGTTTGCCAACTCTTTTTATTTTCTTGAGACTCTCATGTGATTCTTCCCTCTTTGTTACTTGGGCCACCGAACAGGCCATTGAGGAGCCAGTGGAACCATGTCACCAGACAGAAAAACTGGTAAAGTCGAGCAGGTTAAGGCACCCTGGCAATTCTCATAATTGGGAACAGTGGTCATTTCAATCTACTCTTGACCAGGTTCCTATCCTGAGCCTGTAACCATGACACCCCACTAAAGACCATGACAACTAGTCAGGTAGCATAGAAAGCCAGAGTTCTCCATGCTAATGAGGAATCTGGATAGATGCCAAGTGTCTAGCCAATGAGCTTCCCTTCCTGGGCATGCCTTCTTGTAAAAGGTATTCAATCTCTGGTCCATCCTAAGCCAGTTATAAGCATTTTTTTTTTTTACCATGAATAAATAGTTTGGACAAGCAAGAACTGTCTCCTTCCTCAAGGACCTCCATGAGGGGAAGCTTTCATTATAGAGATCCACACCTAAGTCTCTCACAGAAGGCCTCTCCACACCCTGGCACTCACCCTGAGCTAAGCTGTATTCCCCCCAACCCCAGACTCATTGTAGGCCCTCAGGACTTTGTGGTTCCCAGCAGAGTCTGGGTGCCCAGGAGTTTGAGAACCACAACCTCTGTCTTTGTCTCCTCTGTTTCTCATCTGGAGAAACATGGGCTGGGGCCCCTATCTTAGGCTGTATTTTGCCTCCCCTGAGTGGTTTATTGACATCACATGATCTGGCATCCCAGCAGGTATAGAGTGAAAAATTATAAAGACCATTTTATGAAATATATATAGGCTTTTCCTTTACCCTGAGCAAAAGAATGCAGGTTCCAGAAGGCAGAACTGAATGTAATATTTCAGGCCTTCATTGCCCCTAGATATTCTGGGTGGAGGGCATTGTCCCTGAATCAGAGGACACTTGCTGAATTACATGCCTCAAGCCTCAGGGAAAAGAACCCACCTGTGGGCGAGGAAAGCCCAAAGCAGGAAGACAAATTTCTGACCACAAAAAGATGCAAGTCACCTAAGTGGGGCTAACCTGAAATAGTTGGTAATGACAGGTAGGACACAGTGACTTGACAAGACCACATTTTTGTGAGAAATGGGTGTGCAGAGTGCTTTCCACATGGTCCTGTATCATTTAGGTTTGGGCTCCTCTGGAATGTTCCACTATTTTTATGTTATGTATCCTTGACAACCCCTCACCCCCTCCTCACTCCCCTGGTTTGTGGTTTTCCTCTTTAAAAGGCTCCTTAGCCCGCCACCCCAGGGTCAAACTCTACACCTGTGAGAATGCAGTTTGACTGCTGGCTGCCAGCTCCCTAATAAACCTCTGCTAATTGCATCCAGTAACGGTGTCTTGGAGTTTGTGGGTGTTCGTGACTTCTCGAGACTTGAGTAAGGGCCTCCCAAATTTGGGGGTCTTCATGGGAAGAATGGAATATACCCTAGCACCCCAGCATTTTACCTCCCCAGCAGCGAGGGAAAATGCAAAATCACAAACCATTATTCTGGCTTGTATCTTTTGCTTAGGAGAGGTATAGGCTTGGTTAAATTTTCAGTTCATTCCTTTGAGGATAAATTGCTTCAGAAGCAATAGACATTTTTGGTCACTTACCAACTGTGGTGGTTTGAATGAGAATGGCCCCCATAGACTCATATAGTTGAATGCTTGTCTCCAGTTGGTGGAACTGTTTTGGGAAGGATTGGGAAATGTGGCCTTGTTGAAGATGTGTCACCAGGGGTGGCCTTTAAGGTTTTAAAAGCCCATGTCTGGCCCTGTCTGGCTCTGTGTGCCTCTGACTTGCAGATAAATGTGTAAGACTCAGCGCTGTTCCAGCAGCGTGCCTTCCTGCCTCCCATCATGCTCCCTTACCATGTGGTCATAGACTAGCCCTCTGAAACTGCAAGCAAGCTCCCATTAAATTGTTTATTTTATAAGTTGCCTTAGTCATGATGTCTCTTCACAGGAATCGAAGAGTAACTAAGTTACCCACTGAAGTCCCCCAAGGGTCCACCACCAGGACTTCAGTAATGGTTAAGAAGGCTGATAGCAGTGCTGTAGGACCAGAAAGCAAGAGTCAAGACAATTTCCTTGGCAATAATTAAACTGTGAGAATGATTGTTTAAGTGACAATAGATATGAACTATTACTTGGATGCTTTTACATATGTACATCACCACCAATAAGAACTATATTTCCAATAAATCTGGAAAGAAAGGTTGGTTTTGTGTGGAGACTTTGTAGGCATCAGAGGTCCCCAAGCAGCTCTGGGGCCAGTCTGGGCCCACTTGTTTCTTGTATAGCTCTCTTAGTACCAAACAGAAGTCACTTAATAAAGTCTATTGGATGTACTGGAGCACATCTAGTTACTGGGTTAGCCAGCCAGGCTACTTGACTCCAAGCTGAGGACTCATGTCTAGATGGCTCATTTTGCTTAGCATTCAGGGCACTTGACTGTGGAATTTGGGCTCATACAGGGAATGAGCAACACTTGATATCAATGACATTGTGAGGTCCTGTCCTCAGGGAACTTCATTGACAGCTTTCAGAGAGGGGCAAGTGTGAAGAGAGACACAAGAGACGTGCCAGGCATAGCCTAGGGAGATTTAGGAACCTGAGGCTTCCAGGCAGAGGTATTTGCCTGAACTCAGAGGTATAAGCTGGTTAGGCCTGAGGAACTCAAAGTATTATTTTTAAATTGTGCTCTGACTGAGTGCCAGACATTTTGCATACGTCATTTCTCTTAAAAGCAATTACATTAGCCTGGAAGGATGATTGAACATGTGAGTGAGCAAACCCTCCTAGATTGGGAGATCCTAGCTTATCTTAATGTGTTACTCAGAGAGGTGAGGTGTCCCTTCTCTTGACTTTGCTTCTTTAGAAAATGAGACTAATAAACATATCAACCTCATAGTGCCATTGGAAGAAGTAAACAAGATTATAAAGTCCTAAGTTAGTGCCATAGACATCACCTAGACTTAGCACTGCTAAGAGCCATCTCTCTCATTGTGAGACTTCTGAGCATCTGCCCTCATCATCATTACTATTATTAAATATTTCTGGCAGTCTCATGATGCAGGGACAGTCAGTATCACCATTGTGTAACAAGAACTGCACATGTGGCCTGAGGTCATATTGTTAATAAATGACTACAGAGGGAACAAGGTCCTTATACTCACAGAAAAGCACTAGGGAATCCAGAAATGTTAAATATATAAGATTGGCCAGGCATGGTGGCTTACACCTTTAATCCCAGCACTCTGGAAGCAGAGATGGGTAGATCTCTCTGAGTTCGAAGCCAGCCTGGTCTACAAAGCTAAGGCTGTTATACAAAGAAGCCCTTCTCAAAAACAAAAAACAAACAAACAAAAAATAAGATGGGTTGGTTGATTGATTGATTGATTGATTGATTGATTCAGTGTTGTCTCTTCAAAGGAGGAGATGTACAATCTGTTTTCCTGCTCAGAGGGCTGGGAATGGATATGGTTAATAGCCTGGTGAATTTTACACATCTGTTATGGCCAGGCTACTCCAGCTCCCTCAGACTCTTAATAAACAGGACAGAGGTGGTTTATAGCCTGGTGACCTTGGCAGTATCTATATGACCAAGACCATACCAGACCTTCCCTAGACCCTTAAGATGTCACACGTAGTGAATCCATAAAACTCATTTTGATAGAAGAGGTCACAGGAAGTTTAAAAAAAGTTTTAATGTAGTTATGCCTTAGCTTTATTGTTAAGCCTTAAGCTTAACGAATTGACTTAATTAAAACCAGGAAACTTTGTTCCAAATTGTACTGTACTTAAGTATCCGTAAAAAAGCTGCCCAGTGTCAGACTCTATAAGTTTGAACCACACCAGCTACTGAGTTGTGCTAAACCAGACACCCTTCTTGTCTAACACAGATCATTGCTCTGCTGGCCTTGATGGTCTCAGAGACATACCCCTCCCCCATGACAGAAGTGGGAAAAGGTTAGATTTAACACTAAAGCCTATATGTTTCCACCAATTCAGAAAATGCCTCCATAGCACCCTAAGAACAGTGCACAATCGTCCTGCTAACCTAAAGTGAGTGACCTTCATGTGGAAAGGATGCTGTATGCAAGTCAGGGAGATGGCGAGGATTAGGCACCTGGGAGATGTCCTCTCTTTATTTGCAAAACTGACTCCAAGGTCATCAAAATCATCCCTAGGCTAGAGAGATGGCTCAGCAGTTCAGAGTATTCACTGCTCTTACAGAGGACCCAGGTTCAGTTCCCACCACTCATGTAGGTGCTCACAGCCATCTCCAGTACTGGTACTGGTACTCCAGTACCAGAGAACATGATATCCTCTGCACATGGCCTGCACATGGTACATACAGGCAAAATAGTCATAAAACAAAATTAGCGATACATTTTAAAATGGAGGGACTAGAGAGATAACCTGGCAGTTAAGAGCACTGGCTGCTCTTGAGGACTGAGATTAAATTTCTAGTACTCACAGGGTGGCTAATATCAATCTATAACTCCAGTCCTAGGGGACATAATGTCCTGATGCCCTCTTCTGACCTCCACAAGCATGATATACATCTGGTGCATAGACATACATATAGGCAAAACACTTATAGCATACAATAAAAAAAAGTTTTATACAATATATTTTGATGATGTTTTCCTCTTTCCCAAAATCTCCCAAATCTTTCCCACCTCGCTACCCACCCTTTTCCAAGTTATTTCTCCTCTCTCAGAAAAAAAACAACAAAAAAACTAAAATGAAAATCAAAACAAGCCAAAAAACAAAACAACAACAAAAAACCCACCTAAAAAGAAAAAAAGACAAAAAATGTCAAAACAAAACAAATTGGAACAAAAAGCCCACAAACTGTAAAACAAACAAGCAAAAATGAAAGTATGTGTGTGTTTGCCACCTACTCTTGGGCATGGGGCCTATCCTAG
Organism: Rhabdomys pumilio; assembly: GCA_030674055.1. NCBI lineage: Eukaryota > Metazoa > Chordata > Mammalia > Rodentia > Muridae > Rhabdomys > Rhabdomys pumilio. The sequence continues at coordinate 1,149,782 of JANHMN010000014.1, read as the reverse complement.
AGTATAGTTGTTTGATACTCCATTGAGGGTGGGGGATATTTCTCTTTGCTAGCAGCTATGTATTACAAATAGCTTCTTGGTTAAGTGTCTACTCCTCCACTCAGTGCTGGAACCCCATCAGTCTTGAGCCTGGGCTGGCCCTGAATCTACAGCCACATTCTCTGTGTGCGTGTGCATCAGTCATGGTGTATCTGGAGGAAACTGTTTCCTTGGAGTCATCCACCACCTCTGTCTCCTACAAGTTTCCTGCTTCCTCTTCTGCATAGATGCCTGAACCTTAAGGGAAGCAGCTTGATGAAGACATCTCACTTAGGACTGAGTGCTCCAGAGTCTCTCGCTTTGTGCACACTGTCCAGCTGTGAGTCTCCTTGTTAACACCCATCCACTGCAGGCTCAGATGGAGCTGTCAACTCTCCTCCAGGGCCAGAAAACACAGGACTCTTCTTTGCAAATCATGAGTGGCTGGTAGAGCTGTTGTGCTTGACTGCTTCTTGCCTCTTAGAGATTGGCTCTGTTAGTTGATTTGAAGATCCCCAAACTCGAAGACCCTTACTCAAGTCTCGGGAAATCGCAGCCATTCACAAACTCCAAGACACCGTTACTGGATGCAATTAGCAGAGGTTTATTAGGGAGCTGGCAGCCAGCGGTCAAACTGCATTCTCACAGGAGTAGAGTTTGACCCGGAGTGGCGGGCTAAGGGGCCTTTTAAAGAGGAAAACCACAAACCAGGGGAGTGAGGAGGGGGTGAGGGGTTGTCAAGGATACATAACATAAAAGTAGTGGAACATTCCAGAGGAGCCCAAACCTAAATGATACAGGATCATGTGGAAAGCACTCTGCACACCCATTTCTTCTCAAGAATGTGGTCTTACCATGTCACTTGTTCAACTATTTCTCAGTAGTTACCCTGTCACTCGCCCTGTCATCATGGTGCTACTATCTTCCCAGCCCCACCTAGATGATTTGCATCTTTTTTTGTCAGGAATGTGTCTTCCTGCTTTGGGCCTTCTCCACCCACAGGTGGGTTCTATTCCCTGAGGCTTGAGGAATGTTAATACTCTTCCCGGGATGTATCCCAGGCCAGTAAGGCCTGAAATCTTATATTCAGTTCCACCTTCTTGGAACTAGTGAGCGTGTATATTTTATAAAATGGTCTTTATAATTTTTCACTCTACAGATTCACTTTGAACAATTATTTAACCTCCCTGTGCCTCAATGTAGCCCATCTTTAAAATGGACATGATATACTAATGGTTAGCTTACAGGACTGTTGTAAGGTCATACTAATGAAAATCTACATAAAACTTGCAGTGAAAGACAGGTATGGTGGCTTTGTCTTAATTTAAGCACTTAGGCTGAAGCAAGATTACTGAGTTTTAGGTCAGCTAGACTACAATATGAGACTTTAGGAAAAACCAAAAATCTTGGCATGTGTCTTAGTTAGGGTTTTGCTTCTCTGAACATATACCATGACCAAGGCAAGTCTTATAAGGATGACATTTAATTGGTGCTGGCTTACAGGTTCAGAAATTCAGTCTATTATCATCAATGTGAAAACATGGCAGCATCCAGATAGACTTGGTGCAGGCAGAGCTGAGAGTTCTCATCTGAAGGCTACTAGAGGAACACTGGCTTCCAGGCAGCTAGGAAGAGGGTCTTATAGCCCATACCCACAGAGACACACTTCCTCCAACAAGGCCACCCCTTCTAATCGTGCCATTCCCTGGGCCGAGCATATACAAACCACCACAGCATGTGCTTGACATTTAGTGAGTAGCCAAGATAGAGTGACTGAATGTGAGTTTTCAGTACATTGGGGGTAAACTCTTAAACTGTTATTTCTGACACTGAAGAGACTCCATGTTCTCTTTGAAATGTTAAAGAAACACTGCCCAATAGTTAATTAGCATTAATGCCAGAAAGGTAGCTTCCCTCTGTAGCTATTTGCTGTATACTGGTCTCTGTGTGTGGGAATGTTAAGTCACTGTCAGCTGCCTCTGGTACAGAGTAATAATTCCTATCTTAAGATGGAGGGCATGCCCCTCTCTGCTGGTACTGGATGTGCTATTGGGTCCAACTGAGTTAAGTGACGCTCAGAAGCCTCCAGGAACACTGGGAGACTTTCCCCGAACTAAAGATTTTGAACTGATAATTGTGTTTTGGAACTCATGAATCTTTAAATGGATTTGTTTTGTTCTCTGCTGTTAACACTGTACTTTAGCCAGGAAGAAATGTGATCAGGTAAAGCAATTACTCACTTTTAACAAAGTATTAAAAAACATGAGGTAAAAGACTATGTAGAGCCTCTTGATGCATAAAACTGTGGAATGAAAACTTAGTATCTTACAGCCCCTTTAATATCTCTGAGGACCCCCCTTTCTTTCCCTAGGGTTCTACATCTCACGGGAACTTAATTTCTTCTGACCAAGAAAATCATAGGAAGAGTTCCCATACTAAAGTGGTGCTAAAGAATGGGGATATTCACCATGTCTCAGATTCCTGCTTCTTGCCACTGAAGAGGGCTTAAGGAAGCTCTGTATCTTTTTCTTTCTGTTTATAGGCAAGAGAGGAGGAGGAAGATTGCTCTGGCTGGGAAGTATGGGGCCATATCTTCACACAGGAGATGGCACATGGGTGTGACTTCCAAAGTACAATAAAGCCTGTTGGCCATGTTTTGTCCTTGAGTAAGGAGGAGAACCAGGGTCCCTTGGTTTTGTGAAGTCTGCCTTGACTGGGAGATCCCATCACTTTTTTCTGGGGTCAGCTGGAGATGCTATTCTTTCCCCTTCTGTGGTTTCTCCAGTTCCCCTGTGACAATCATTCTGAGGCTGATCAAGATGAAATCTCCTGAAGAGGTAGTGAAAGAGCCTGGAGTGGGCTTTACACACTGCTGCCACCACACACTGTCCCCTTAGACGCCAGACACAGCCCCTGCTCTGGCTACAGGTTCCAGGGGAATCTTTTGCTTCTGCCTCCTCAGGAATTGCCAGTCCCCAGTGTGGATCCTGACAACTAGAAGTCTTTGGCCAAGGAGAAAGAGCCAAACATAGGAGGGCACCAGTATGAATGGAATTACGAGGTCTTAAACAACATCTGAATGGCTAAAGGTGACATTATATTGAAATAGTTTTCAATTAAAAACAAATTAAAAGGCCATGGGATAGAGAGATGGATCCATGGTTAAGAGTGCCTACAGAGGACCCAGCTTAAGTTCCCAGCACCCTTGTCTGACAGTTAACAACTATATTTCCAGCTCTGGGGAGTCTTGATACCTCTGGCCTGCAAGAACGGTTTACTAACTTGCACATAACCACACACAGAAACACATTAACTACACACAATTTCAAAACATAAATCTTTTTTTAAAAGGACAATTGTTTATATGTGCATATATGTGCATGTCTGTTCTCACCTTACACCACATGGGCCCCAGAGATTGAACTCAGATTGGGAAGCCGAGGGGCAGGTGCCTTTGGCCATTGTACTGCCCTGCCTGCCCAAGAGCACCAAGAATACTGTCTCGTTTCATCTCAAGAACACAGCACAGAACCCAACAAAAATCATTAGTCATCTACAGATACATCTTTATTAGGAATGAGTCCTTCTCAGTGGAGACCAGAGAAGAGACCTAAAGTTAAAGATAATTAAATCAAATGCAAGACATCAAAGCAAAATGTCAAAATGTGAATGGAAGAAATTATTTAGGACAGTGTTTCGGAAACAACTTCTTCCACAGACATTCTTGGAAGGAGAATTCTGCAATTTTGCATTTCATATTTGATTTTGCTGGTACTCTAACTCTGATCAACACACAGCTGCTTGGGATTTTCTGGGCAATTAATCACCTTTATGAACAGAGCTGATGCACCATCTGCTCTGCCGCCTATGTTAATATGGCCTCAGTGAGGATCAACTAAGCTAAAGTTCTTCATCTGATTTGTCGAACAGCATCCTCAAGTAAGTGTGGACTTTCTGTGGGTTGTGAGAGGGCAAGGTTGAGAACATTAGCTGAGGGCAGTGAATGCAGAAGCGGGACGGGTGCATGCACCAAGGAGGGAGAGACGTGTGTGACTCGTAAGCAAATTCACACTATCCATTGATTCAATAATCCTTTAGAAAGTGGACTTCTGCAAAATGACTTCAGTGGACCAGCAGTAGCAGAAAACCAGCAACAGATTCACTGGAGATTTAGATCAGTTGGGAAACACGGGCTTAGAGGTAGAGACATGTCAGCACATGAAGAATGGATAACCAAACCAGTGTGGTTTGTTAAGCTTCTCAGCACCATGGTTAGAGGCAAACTGCAACAGTTTTTCAGCACTGAGGAAAAGAAGAAATAAAAGCAGCTTTGTTGAAAATCCCAGTCACCAGGAAATACTGACAATCTCTGTGATGCATATCAACTCTCAGGGCCATCAGCATGGCTAGACAGCTGTTGTCAGCATGGGTTCAGCCTGGCAATAAAGAGACAAGGAATTAGACTTTATAGCAAAAATTAGCGCCACCTTCTTTTCCACCACCACAATTCTCTCTCTAGTCATTAGGATGCATTTGTCACAGGTGGCCTTGGGTAGGAGCTGCCAGGAAAACAGGGACAATGTGGGACATAAAGGGGAAAGAATGATGCTATCAGTCTTCTGCTGGAAGGTGCCAGCTTACAGCAGGGGACCTGGAGAAATGGCATTTTCTTCCTGTTTGATTCATTTCAGCATGAACTGCTAAGTATGGTCTAGAATAGAAGCCACTGGGTATCCCTAACTATTTAGTGATTTAGAACTCAGCATGAGCCCACAAGTTAACAACAGACACAGTGCTCACCAGCTGTGATGCTGAAAACAGGTATCCAAAGATGGACATTGACTATTTGAGGTCTGGAGACTCAACTATATTTTTTAGGCCTCAGTGCTCCTGTGTGTATACTGAGTAACAAACAGCATATATGATTCGCCAGAGGATACACTGTTGATCTGTGAGTCATGCAGCCTCTGAAAGAACTTTTATGTTAGACAATCATTACTTTCTTTTTTAATAAAAGAAAACACGAGTCTTTCTGTATATTGAGTGCTTGGAAGCTTGCTACCTCTGTGGGATGAGGGCAGAGAAGTTGCTCAAGGCATCCTGGTGTTACTGTGCGGATGACAGCCCATTAAGGGAAAGCTTTTGTCTCCTAACAGAAAAGTGGAGTCTTCCAGTGGAAACTTGCCATTGTCTCCAGGTTTAAGCGTTGATCCAATTGGGCCCACCAATCACCTGGCCAATCACCACCCTTCAGGAAGGCAGGCAAACCTCAAGCCAAGCTAAGGAAATAGGAATAATCTTCCTTTAATGAGATGCTCTTTTCTAACTCCTGATGTAGTCTCTTACAGACATGCAACTCCATAGGCCTGCCTGGTTTTCTGAATTACTCAGAAAAGCTCAGCTTCCCTTTTCTTCTGCCAGTTCTAAGCATGCTTTCCCTCACACTAAGTCTAACCCCTCTAACTTTCCCCTTCCTGACTTTCATATTGGTTAAGCTCAAAGAACATGGCTTTTTTCTTTCTTCTATCTTCATGGGCAACTGTGACAGATTTACAACAGGCATGTCCTGAGGTTTTTATTTTGAATTCTAATAGAATTATCCTTTTGACTCTTAGTAAGGCTAAGAACCTCCGAGGAGACCCCTGATTCTCTCTACATCACTGACTTTCTGTTTATCCCTTGTAAGTGCCTTCCATGCTCCCCAATTTCCATCCTTAGCTAGCTGGGTTTGTGTCAGCCAGCCCCTGTCACTGCTCTCCTTCTGCCATCCTTAGGCAGCACCCAAGGCCTCCTTCCCCTCTCTGGCACATCCCATCACATTAGTCTACTTGCTTCTGGATTTATTTACTCATTTGTGGTGTGTCTACTTTTATGGTCTATAAGTGCCACATTATCTTTTTGTGTATTTATGTCTAGTGCTATGTTTAGTGCAAAATACATTTGTTAAATAAAGGTACACCGAAAGGATTTCTCTCATTGGTACAATTCATCCCTCTGTAAACGTAAAATTCATCAATAAATGTCATCTCAGTTCCTTAAATCTCTTCAACCCAGAATGTCCTCCTACAGCATAATGGAAAATGACAGCAGAATGCCATTGTCCCTCAGAGCCGTGGCCCAGCCTCACCTGCCACTCCTTTCATAACCTCAGAGCTCCAATCTGCTTCAGCCGGGTCATCAACTCCCCATTCTGTTGCATGGAGATTAGATCGCTGCATCCGCCTATGCAGTCTTTTCCTATGAAGACCCGAGGAACCTGCAGAAACAGACAAGTCCGGATTGTCGAGGAGCCTTGTGTCTAGTTTACCCTTGTCCAGTATTGTCCTCTGTGCTAAGCTTTACACATTGCTGTACAGTCTTCTTCTGAAGACATTTTAAGAACAATGGTCTAAGAATAGAATAGAAACAGTCATTTAAAAATGTTGTTGAGGGGCTGCAGAGATGGCTCAGTGGTGAAGAGTCTAAGAAGACTGTTCTTCCAGCTGTTCTGAGTTCAATTCCCAGCAACTGTATGGTGGCTCACAACCATCTGCAATGGGATTCAATGCTGTCTTCTGGTGTGTGAAGACATTTATAGTGTACTCATATACATAAAATAAATCTTTTTTAAAAACTGCTGTTAGAGCTGGGTTGTAGCTTATGTGTAAAATCTTCAGCCCCAGGTGAGAAAAAGGTTTAAAAAAATGGTTTTCAGATTGAGGGAGTTTACAATATTTCTTACTTTACAAACACACATCAGGAGCAAATTTTTATTGGTGCACTGAGACTACCAGGCCACACTTTGGTTCTTCTGCACTTGGGAGCCAGACCTGAGACCTTATACTGAACCCAGGCAATCAAGAGCATGCTTCTTTTACAGTGCAGCTGGAAGGGAGGTCCAGGCTTATTAAACATTGCATCATCTTGATATTAAAAATATAGGTTAGCTGTCCTCAAGTAGAAGACAGTACTATGATGTTTTGAATCTCATTTAATCCCTTGTCCTCAGTAAAATACCTAAATGTTGTAGCTCTGGGTCCAAGCATATCGATCTATCTGGCTTCCTAGCCACACTAATGTGGTCACTGTACTTGTAGAATGGGTTCCCCTCAGTCACTGACACTCCACAGAGACCTGTTCAGACATTTGTCTGTCTTGTCACAGTTGAAGAGGACTTCAGACTCCTTAGGAAGGAAGAAGTGCCCTCCCTGTGGTCAAGTAATTTCCAAACTAGGGCTGTCCCATAGAGGCTGAGAGGCCATGAAGAAAGGGGTCTGCTAAGGCTGGTGCATGATCAGGAAGTGACAGGCCCTCGGACACAGAGAGGGGAATGGCGACAGGGTGAGAATGGTTTTCAGAGCATCTTATTTTCCTCAGAGCACATAGATCATCTAAGTGCATTATTTAAAATATGAGAAGGATGAGAAAAGAGGTTAAATTACTGTAGATAAGTTCTAGTTGCATTTTATTTAGAGAAAGAAGGGGGGTCCAGGGAGAATTGGGCTTTAAAATATAGAAAGCTGATAACAATAACTAAGCCAACATCCTGTGCCACAATCCAAATTAGTTAAGCTACTTCTTTTGCCTGAAAAATAAAATAAAATAAAATAAAATAAAATAAAATAAAATAAAAAGAATCCCAGAAGCCCTTTCAGGCACGTCAGCCTGGTTAACTGTCATCAGTCCCCGGGGAGTGTGGCCAGGGGGAGTGCGGGTGGCTGTGTCAGAGATTTTGTAAAGGAAAGTAATACAATATAGCTACAAGGAGAAAAAAGCAGAAACATGAGACAAGAAGCCCCAAATTTTCATGGAACGTTGGGTATTGTTTCTGAGGGAAGGAGGCCCATGTTTGAAGGGCTTTTCCATTTCTGTCTCCTCGGAAGTTTCTGCTCCTTTGTTCTGCTCCTCTGGGGCAGTCAGCTGTCCCTGTAATAGCAGAGCCACAGTGGTTCTGTTGAAGGTAAGAACTTGCTAAATGAAATGAATGAAATTCGTCTGAGATCTAAACTAGGAAACCATATGCTTATTCTTGAATGTCTATTTTCAAAAAGAGTCAAGCTGTCTTCACTGCTCCTACAGTTTCTGCCTCTCCATTTGTGTCTGGAGGTCAAAGGTTGAAACTGACTGTCTTTCTGAATCATTTAAAAAAAAAAAAAAACTGAGACAGGGTGTTCTGCCTATCCTGTGCTAACATAAAAGCAGGCTATACTGTTCATAGCCGTTTTTTTTTTTTATTTTTTGGTTTTTTTAAATATGGATTTTGGCTTTTAAGCTGCTGCCCTCACGCTTAAGAGGTAAAATTGTTTGATCCACTTAAGGTCTGAGCTAATGCCACTGGCAAAAATGCCCTGAAAACCAAGGGTCATCTCCCCGGAGCTGGTTCTCCCCTTGATTGTGAGTCAGAATCCTGGAAAGTCTGGTTAAATAAGACGCAGATTTCTCTCAGATTCAGAAGAAATGAGCTAAAGTCTGAGAATTTGAGTTTCTAAACATTTCCCAGGTGCTGGTCACCTTCAACCACTGGACTACACAGAACAACCCTTGATTTCTCTCAGGGTGACAGAGGGCTGGGACCCTCTGCACACATTACACACACAGACAGCAACACACAGACAGGCAGCACCCCTGCCCCCACCCCGAGACAGGCCCTAAAACATCCCTGTTCCCCAGGATGGAGATTTTTGTACACGGCTGGCAAGAAGCTAGGTTGCCTGAAAGCCTGAAGGAACTCTGCTGTCCCATCCCTGCTTCAGTCTCGGCGTCAGCCAGGCTGCATTCAATCAGGTTGAGGAAGAGGAAGAAACACCTGTCACTCAAACCTCTGGACCACCCCTTTCCTGGGAGGAGGCCAAGTCTGAGGAGAGGAAGAACCTTTACTCTAAACCATGCTTTATAACGCTGGTCAGATCCCCTGGAGCGGGTTTTCCCAGCATTCTCTGCACTCTACGGTTTTCTTCCAGTGTGTGTGGAGGCCAAAGGTTAACTTTGAGTGTCTTTCTTGATTACTCTTTTTTGAAAAAAACAAAAAAAAAGAAAAAAAAAAAAAAAAGAGAGAAAAAACTGAAGCAGGGTCTCCTGGTCCTCCTGTGCTGGGATTACAAGCAGGCTGCCACCGGTGCACAGCTTCCTCCTCTTCTGTTTCTGCCTGTGAGGTAACCGTATCCGCTGAGTCATCTTCCCAGCCACCACATCGCCACTTCTGACAACAGTTGGGTAAGGTTTGAGCCAATGGGCTCCTCAGATGCAACTACTCAAACCCCTTCAACAGTTTCCTCTTCTTCTACCACAAACCACTGACTGCTGTTCACACTTGAATTCTGTGTGGCCCCAGAATGTCTCTCAGTTTAGTCCCTCCTGCAGTCTTGTTCCTGTGAACGAACATTCCAGGAAAGTAGCTTTATGTACAGAGGCAGAAGACTGGGTTAGCGCTTCGGTAACCATGAAGCCTGTGGACTGTGGCAGTTTGAGAGACAGCTCCACAATTTATCTTGGATGACTGTTAACCTACTTTGCCCACCTCAGTGTCAGACCCAAGGAGTGGATAAATACCTTTGGAATGTACTAACTTAGCAAAGCCTAACTGCCAGCTGTCAAAGGGGTAAGAAGGCTATCACACACTACTCAAGGCCCGTGGGCTTGGCTGTAACCTGCTTCTTTGCTGTCCCTTCTGAGGTTTCTAAAAATTGCTTTATTTGGATTTTTTTTTCTCTGCTACTGTAAAAAATTAATCAGACGGCTTTTATGTTGGAACATGGACGCTGAAGTAACCTAGCACTGCCTTCTCAGGCCATGCTCTCTCACTTGACTCTAAAATAACTCAACTCCTTTTGAGGTGACAGCAGTTTTTGCACGGAAGACTACAGTGACCAGAATGTCCCTTCCAAAGGTCAAGTCAGGTCACTCCAAAGCTAAAAAATCCAGCAGCATCCTCGCTCCCTCACCACACAAGCTGGTTTACTAGAGAGGCTAGAGGCCTTTCTAAGTAAGGCAACTGCCAGTATCCCTCAGGTCCACTCTTCTTACTTTAACCCACTGTGGAACTGTCATGTCAGCCTCCTGACTGGTCCATGACCACCAGTCACAGTCCACCACATGCTAGCCCTTTTTTGTTTCCTTTTTCTTCATCTTGGTGAGGCCCCATTGTTTCCACTTAAAACAGTAATCTGCTGCCTCCACCCTGCCTCCCCTCCCATGGTTAATTTTCTTTATAAACACATCACTGCTGCCTCCCACATATACGGTTCATCAAATTATTTGTCTCCCCGGAAAGGTGCATATTTTTTAAAAAGTAAGAATTTTTCATGGCTGTATTTTCACTATGCAGAAATGTGCCTGGTAAATTATAGATGCTGAAAAATATCTGTTATATCCAGAAAAGTCATCCTATGAACCTGAAGGGAAAACAAGCCTTCTTAGACAAAATGGATGCACTTTGTTCCTAAAACAATTGTTCTGTAAGAGGCATCCAAAGTTCATCAGAGGCCCATCAGGAATGGCAGAACTTAGGAGAAATGACAGATGAAAGCATCATCGGAGGGGAGCCACAGGAGCTAGACAGCAAGACTGAAGGCTGTTTCTGTAAACAGGTTCTGCTGAGCTCCTACTGTATACCAGAGCCCGTGGGTCACACAGGGCAATTGAACAGCCAACTACTCTCAAATTCTCATTCTTGCCGGGCAGTGGTGGTGCACGCCTTTAGTCCCAGCACTTGGGAGGCAGAGGCAGGCAGATTTTTGAGTTCGAGGCCAGCCTGGTTTACAGAGTGAGTTTCGACAGTCAGGACTACACAAAGAAACCCTGTCTCGAAAAAACAAAACAAAACAAAACAAAACAAAAAAAATTTCTCGTTCTTAAAATGTAAACACAACCTTGTTCAGCACCAGGAAGCTGTGAGTTGGAAACATCTGTGCTTCCCTCAAGAAAGATGCATTTAGATTTGGACTGAAATCTATCCTGCTGGGGATCTGGCTCAGTATACAGCATGAGAAGGAATCCTCAACAACCATGTAAACAGTCATATATGGCACAATACTGGGAGTGGGGTGCAGAGACAGGTAGATCTCAGGTGCTCACTGGCTACCCAGTCTAACCAAAATGGCAAGGGTACAGGTTCACTGAGAGACCCTGCCTCAAAACAGCTAAGGTGGAGAGTGACTGAAAAACAACCTGAGGTCAACTCCAGAACATGTACATACATACACACACACAAACACACACACACACAAACACACAAGTACACACACCTTTTGTAATTTTAAAGTTAAAAGGTCACTACAAACTTGTGTTGCTTTACAAATCAATGCAAACATTTGTTAAATGAAGAAATCTGGTTTTTTGTTTCTTGGTTTGTTGGTTTTGTTTTTCATTTCTCCAGAACCCGTGTTGCTAGGCTAAGAATAGCATTTTCTTCAATTCTGTTGTATCTGGAACCACATACAGATCCTACACCACCTCTGCTGTTAGGAGGCAATTAATGTGTAATTTGATCTGAGCATGGGATTGCTAGAAATATTTCCCCAGGCAATTCCGTTGGCTAGCAAAGTTTGGGAAGCACTCTGCAGCAGGATGTCTGGGAGCTGGAGCAGGGCCTGGAGGAGTGTCTATTCGCTTCTGCTTCTCTTCACTGTCTACTCTCTGCTGTGCCCCTACTCAAAGACCTCATCCTGTAGCTGTAAAACACACACTTTTGGTTGACACTACCATGCAGATTTTTTAGTGAAATAATTTCCAATGTTTTACCCCAAGATGCCAGAGAAAACCATTTAAGTCACACTAAAGCTCAAGTAGGAAATGTGCTTCTTCCAACACTACCCTACAATGTGCTCCTGAAAAGAACTTAAGTGGATTGCTCTCTCAGGAAAGGGCCTACTCTAAAAGACCACTCATGCCTCTCCCTTTGGCTATCAGACTGTGTAAACAAAGGGCTGCAAACCACCCCCCAACACACACCATCCCCCAAGCCCTTGTGGGAAAAGGCTGAAGTTCTGGTGCTAGCCAGTAGTGAAACCCACCTCACAGGAAGAGATTTCACACAGTTCTGAGCCCTGGAGAGCAACTGCACTTGAGACTATGGTGAGTCGGGTAGTGGGGGAAGGAGTGGGTGTGGGGCTTTCACCTGGCCTGCAAAACTCCTGCTTTCTGTTTAAGAAGATGGGAAGAGATTCTAGTTAAGAAGGGAGATGACTCAGCTACTAACATGCTTATGCATGAGAGTGAGGACCTTAATTTGATTCCCCCAGAATCCACAGAGAGAAGTTAGGTGCAAATCACAATGCTGGGAAGACCTAGGTAGGAGGATCCTGGGGGCTTTCTGGCTGCCAGCCAATCCAGCCCAGCCTGTGAACTCCAGATTCAGTGAAGGATGGTGTCTCAAAAAAAATAAGACAGTGATTAAAGAAGTCACCCAACGTTAACCACTGGGCTGTCGAGTAAACAGGGGCATGCGCGCACACACCATACACTTCATGGGCTTGGGCGTCTACGGACATCTGTATTTTTTGTGCTTCCCTGTGAAGCCTCACTGAATAAGTTTCTTTCTCTGCTTTTCACTGTTATGTGTCTCTTTAATTGGTACTGGAGGCAGGTGGCCAAGGTTCTTGGCTTGTTGGGGCTGCCAGATCCTCGGCTTTGTCCTCCAGGAGCATACAAGCTTACCTTCCAGCACTAGAGACTTAGGCTGGGCATTCATTCCACCAGCAGCCCAGGCACAAAGGAAGCCTTTTCTGAGGGAAGAAGGTGTTCTTAGAGAGCTGCATATGTGTTTGTGAAACAGGATTCTGAACTGCGCCCTCTAATCTTTCAGCCTGGGTCACCGAGGATTTTCAAGGCAAAGAGCCCGTTGGATCATACAGTAAGTTTTCATGATAACCAGGCCTGAAAATATTCTATAATTAAGGCAGCACAGGCAAAATGGAGTACAGGATTTACTTTTCTAGTGGGTGGAGCTAGATAAGAATGAACAAACTAGGTGATAAAGAAAGCCTAGTGAAAAGGAAGGACCATAAACTCCACTGCTAACAAATGTACATTGTACATTGGCCCCGTTCCACAACATAAAAGCTACAGATCACACCAAGCCTTGAAGCTGCTTCCTGCCTTGCCAGAAGAACACTGCCAGTTCAAAATCGTGCTTAAAACAAAGCCTTCAGATGCACACTTAACTGCCACCAGCCCAGCTGTCAGACCCACCAGCCAGCACCACACACCAGCGTTCTGCCTTCTGGTCCTCCCAGGCAGTCCTGCTACACACTCATTTCAGCAGTGTCTTCCTTTTGGTCTCTCCCCCACACCCTGCAAAGCCCTCTGGATGCTTTGAAGGACAGAGCCCTGGCAGCGGCATCCTAGAAAAGGCACAGCTGTCCGCATAGCTCCGGAAAGGAAATAGCAACCCTCTAGAGCTTCCTTAGCATTTAAACACACTCACTGTTCTCGCTCCGGTGAGCTGTTGTAAATAATCTTGAATCTCACTGCTGTTGCTAGTGGTTGTGATGTCCACAAATTCCAGAAGACCCTGTTTAAAAGGCAGTTGACTGAGAATCTCATGGGTTTTCTTGCAGTAGGGGCAGGTGGGCTTTATGAACACGACCACCTTCCCACACTGAATCTTGGAGTTCACAAACTCCTGAGCCATGCTGACAGGCTTCCCCGGGAGGACCGTTCAGTTGAAGGTACTGTTCTGGGGTAGATCGGCAGGCTTAGCCAGCAGCTCTCATTTAATAAGGAACCTCCTTGGAGGAGGAGTTAACAAAGTAGGATGCTTCAATTTTAAAGGGCCAGCCTCAAAGTCAATTCATTCTGGTGTGAGTCACCAGTTACTAGGCTTACCATTGCACACTTGCTGTTTAAACTATAATAGTGTAGTCCAGGCTGTCTTGTGTCCTCCCCAAGATCAGAACTAAATCACCCTCTAAAATAGCAGAGATAGCACAAACCAGTTTCTGGGTAGGAGGCGCCAGGCGCCAACAAATTCTCTCTCTTTTTCTTTTACAAACATGATTGTATTGAAAACAAAAAAAACAAAAAAACAAAACAAAACAAAAAAAAAAACAAAAACACAACCATTCAGGAAAGCTTTGACTCCTCAGAGGAAGTGGGGACTGCACAGTGACTGGGCCTCGAGGGCTGCACCAGCATTTGACTCCTCAGAGGAAGTAGGGGCTGCATAGTGATTGAGCCTTGAGGGCTGCACCAGCATGCTTTCTTTGGCCTGTAAGGTGGTTGCTTGTGTGATTAGTGGACTTGGTTCTTGGTATGTAAAAATATGCTAAGTCGACAAAGGTATCTGGACTTTCTCTGTCTCTGAAAAGTGTGGTCCCATCCTCTGAGGCCATGGTGAACAATCAGCAGGGCAGAGTTGTGACTGAACTTTGTCACAAGACCTACCTGAGAAGCTAAGTCTTTTAATAGGCCTCTCTTACCCCAAAAGCCTTAGGGTTGGTGACCTTTGAATAGCAGTTCAAAACCCCTGACCTTAGATTCCAGACAGAATGAGGATCTTTTCCTGCCTGACTTGTTTTAACAGTGGGCCGAGGTGCTTTCAGGAGGCGGTGCTGAAGTAGCTAAGCAAACCAAAGAGAAAACTCCTGTCAGAATAAAGCACCTTTCCAAGCTACAAGTTTCCACACTAGAACCAGACTATCTTATAGGAGGCCAGACCACAGTCATGTCATTTTGGTGGCTCTGGTGCATATTGTGACAAAAGAGAAGTAAATGACTTCTGAAGGCTGCTTTCTTTGTCACTCTCACTCTTACCCACATCAAATGGCAAGCTCAGAGAGAGCTCTGTGTGGCCCAGCTGCATGGCTGAGGCAGCTGTTCTGTGGCGAGGCTGGAGACCTCTCAGCCCATAGCTTCTTACATTTCTGAACTAGCTTAGTGGTAAAGTATGGATTTTGCTCATTTTCTTCACCTTAACCTCCTGATGCCTGTTCCAGGAGCCTCTTAACGGCTCTTGCTGTTCACATGACCCTGGGAGTCAGCACATGGTACAGGCTGTTCTTTTAGAGTTTTTCTCTGCTTCTCATCTCTCTGGCCTTTCCCTTCCTCCTTTTTCTAAAAAGCTGACTCTTTCATCTCTCTCGTAGACCATGGTTGAGAACCACCATGGTCATCTCTCTCTTGCACGTCCACATTCTTCCCTGTCCTGATATTTGCCACTCGTGTTTTCCTTGCCTCCTCTATCATTGCAATCTAACCTCCTTCACCCTCCAATTGAAATGCCTCAGGTTACTTAAGCATCCTAGAAGCCGCAGTTAGCAAGTGCAGAAACACGGGGACTTCTCAAGAGACCTGTACAGTGTCCTGTGGGGCTTACAGTCCCAGGTTATGCCTAACTCCAAACTTCATACAGATGAGGATCCTTGTCTGTGTGTGCTGTATCTATAATTTTCCAATGTCTGATTTGGAGTCTACCATATTTACTTGAAGTCTTATAAATGATAGTCCCTGGTTACAGGAGAACTCGATTGTCTGTCCTGAAGCTCAGGTTAAGACGAATATCTGAGCCATTATCTAATATTTAATAATATTTAATGTCCTTATGTGAACCTCCCTTCCAAACCTCAGAAAAGGATTGGCTGCTGAGCAGCCCTGCCTTCAGCCTCACTGACTTAGTGCTCAAACTGCCCAGCTTTCTGCTCAGCCTCCAAGTGCAGCCATCTGTCTTATGGCTAGGGCAGAAAGTTGAAGGCATCTTTATTCTCCTCTGCAGTACATGGAATGGGCAAGCTCTTCTAGGTTTGCCTGCTAGGTCTGAACACCCGACTACTTTGATTGAATGCTGCACTGTTCTTGGGGGCCCAGCCCTCCTGGTTCCTCACTTGGTGTCCTTTTTTTTTTTTTTTTTTTTTTTTTTTTTTTCGAGACAGGGTTTCTCTGTGTAGTCCTGGTTGTCCTGGAACTCACTCTGTAGACCAGGCTGGCCTCAAACTCAGAAATCTGCCTGCCCCTGCCTCCCAAGTGCTAGGATTAAAGGCTTGCGCCACCACCACCCGGCCCTCACTTGGTGTCCTTAACATAGCCTTACAGCCTGCTCTGTGGTACTGCTAGACAGTCTAAATGACTACTAAAAGACCACTTGTGGGACTCTGATAATGCAAAGATAGATGCATTTTTTTTCTACCTGTTCTTAAGGGACTTTATAGATGACAGAAAAATGATTTTAAAAGAACAGTGAGGAGGCTGACAAAATAGCTCCCAGGTTAAAAGCACTGGCTGCTTTTCCAAAAGACTCAGGTTTCCAGCATGAACATCCTGGCTCATGACAGTCTGTGACCTCGTTCTGTAGGATTGCACACCACTTCTGGCTTCCATGGGCATCAGGCATGAACATGGTGTACAAACATACATGTAAGCAAAATACCCATATGCATAAAAAATTAAAATAAAAAAATCAGTGACATATGATGGTTAGGGCACAGTTTATCATGTGAGCTTAGCTGGGAGGCACTCAGTCTAGTAGGAAGGAAGTGTCTGCTCTGCAGTCCTTCTCAGGAATGCTAATACAATCTGGATCTGTGTGACTTGTCAGACTAGCAGAAGGTAACAGCAAAGACAATGGTCCTTATGTGTCTACTCCTGAACCCATCCAATCGATATTTATTAATCAGTTACCCTGGGCTAAACACACAGGTCCTCTTATACACTTCCATTCTTAGGAATTCATGGGAAAGTTGGGGATACTGTGTGATGGTTTGTATATGCTTGGCCCAGGAAGTGGCACGATTAGAAGGTGTGGCCCTGTCGGAATAGTTGTGGTCCTGTTGGAGTAGGTTTGTCACTGTGGGTGTGCACTATAAGACTCTGTCCCTAGCTGCCTGGGAGTCAGTCTTCTACTAGTAGACTTCAGATGAAGATGTAGAACTCTGAACTATGCCTGTGTGGGTCCATAAAAGGTAGTCTGGCCCTGGCTGAGTTAAGACTAGAAGCCCCAGAGACCTTGAAGGGACGGTAGGAGCTTCACCTGCCCCTGGGCACCATGACTCTCACTAGCTGAAGCCCATATAAATTTGTGGCCATCAGTCACGTAGGGGCAATGCCCCAAGCCCTTCCACATGTAGATGAGGAATAGGACGTGTTCTGTGGTCATGTAGGCTCAAGACAGATTTCCAAGCTAATGAGGTACATAGAGGCCTGGAGGGATTAGCCAATAAGCTTTCCTTCCCAGACATTTCTCCCTGTAAAAAGTATTTAACCTCAGGCCCACCCTGAGAAGTGGGGTATGGTTTTACATATCTGCTTTTCACCATAACAATAAATGATCTAGAACCATGGCACTGTCTCTTTCCATCGGGATCTGCCATGGGGAGCCATGGAAAAGGCCTTTGCCTACGGAACTGCTGTCTAATCTCCCATAGAAGGCCTCTCTGCATTCCCAGACACTACTGCCACCAAGTCCAAGCCTGCCAACAGCCGTCAAGCCAAGGACTGTTTCCATTGGACCAGTGGAAGTACCCCCAAATCCTTGCTTCCTGGATGTCCAAGAGCTTGGGAAACCCATGGCCCCGGCCTCTTCCCAGGCCCAGAGACCCCTGAGCCAACTCCATGCCAGAGCAGACTCGGGACCCACAACCATACATGCTTGTGTCATACCTGCCTGGATGCTGCCACGTTCCCACCTTGATAATAATGGACTGAACCTCTGAACCTGTAAGCCAGCCTCAAATATATGTTGTCCTTTATAAGACTTGCCTTGGTCATGGTATCTGTTCATAGCAGTAAAACCCTAACTAAGACAGAAGTTTGTACCAGGGACTGGGGTATTGGTGTGATAGGTCTGACCATGCTTTTGTTCGGAAGAATGTGGATTTGGGGACTTTGGATTGGGAAAGTAGTGAAGTGTTTTAAATGGGCTATCCTAGTAGGAATATGGACGACTTTGTTTCTGAGAGTAATTTGAACTCTGTGGACCTGGACCAACAGGTTTAAGTGGAGAATTTCAATATGTAGCCTAGAGGCTGTTTCTGTGGAATTTTGGTGAAGAATGTGGCTGCTTTTTGCCCTTGTCTGAAGAGTCTAGCTGAGGCTAAGGTAAAGAGAATTATATTAATTACATTGGTAAAGGAAATCTCAAAACAGATCAGCCTAAGACAGAGCAAGTTCTAGGTAAAGAAAAACTTAAATCCAGGCTTGATGGATTACACCTTTATTCCCAGTGTTTAGGAGACAGGCATGCAGATCCCTTGAGTTCAAAGTCAGACTGACTTTGAACTAGAGCAAGTTCCAGGACAGCCAAGCTTAAGCAGTTGGAAAACAGAAAGCTGGTGAGAGGGCTGGAGAGATGGCTGTAGCTGCACTTGATAATGTATAAGGTCACCCAGGTGGTACTGGTTTGGAAGGAATGAAGATGTCGTGAAGAACGGCTGAGGCTTGGCACTGTGAGAGGCCATGGAAGGCCACTGGTGAAGGTGCAGCCTCAGTTGCAATTGATGGCCCAGGACTGAATGGGTCATGCAAAGGAGTTGATGTTTGGCACCATGAAGAGAGCCCATGAGAGGCTATTAATGAAGCCTAGTTACAGCACAGTGTGTTGGAGATGCCAGCATCATGGGAGGATCACCAAGAACAGCGGCAGCAGTTGAATAGATCAACCTGAGCTTAGAGTGCTACAGATTTATATTAATTACATTGGCAAAGGAAATCTTTGAGCTGGAGAAGTGATGCCGACCCTTTGGAGGAGCCCAGAAGATGTGCAGATCTCAAACACTGAAACAAGAAGCTGTAACATCATGCCTTCAAGATCCCAAAATGTTCGAGATGCCAGAGCTGTGGGCTATCTGTTGAGGAAAGCTGCTAATAGGAAGTAAAAACAGTCCAGGAGAAAGAAATTTATTACTGTCAACAAAGATGAAAAAGGAGTTGGAGATCTGAAGACTGATTTGACATCAGCCATAAATGCAGAGTTTGGAGTTTGCCCAACTGGTTTCCTGTCTTTGGGAAGTACAGTTAAGTGATTGATGAATCTCAAAAGAGACTTTAAACTTTGAACTTTTGACATTGTTGAGACTGCTATAGATTATGGGGACTTTTGAAGTTGGACTAAATGTATTTTTTATTAACGCTGCAGGATGATACGATAGGGGCACCAAGTGAGAGCTGCTACCGCACTAGAGGCATGTTAAAGGAAAGTTCCCCTAATAAAGGAGAGCCATATATCAATTTTCAAATGTGCAACTCGAAGGATATATCTCTCAGGAAACAAAATCAGTTAGTAAGCACACCTTGATCCCAAGTAGTGAGAGAAATGCTTTGGAGGAAGGCACCCTTCCAGAGTCTATCCAAGCTCGCTCCAAAATTGTCTTGACAGCTGACTCTGAGGGCTCCTCGGAGGTTGAAGGATGCCATGGCTTACTTCCAAGCCACAGTTGCCTTTTAGGTATATTGCTGGAGGTTTCAGGTGAGAAAACATGTCAGATGGTTTGTGGCTATGCCCTCTTTGGAATGTTCTTTGGCTCTTCACAGATCTGACTATGGAGATCATCAACTTTGACCCACAGGTTTTTCAGGGCACTTCCTCACCTGTTTTCTGAAATTTGTAACACCGACAGCCACCCACTGACTATGTGCTGACCCTGTGCTAGATTTACTCTAAGAACATAATACAAGCAATTTTAATCCTCACAGCAACTTTAAAAGTAGATCCAAAATTGACTGAATGAAAGGGTCCCTGACCTGGAGGACATGAAATTCAATTAAAGTTATGAGCATCAGCTGCTTCTGAGCAGGCTCTGTCTTACATTCAGGCAGTATCTCTTGCCATGGTTTCTAAGATTCAGATTCAGTTTGGATATGGAATCATAAGTTACCACTCGAGAGTTCCTGGGCATTACTGTGGTTTCTTGCTCCCATGTTAACTTCAAGACCCTATACTCTTGGGCTTTGTAGACATGCTTACTGCTTACTGCTTACTGCTTACTGTCTTACTGTTGCTTTTGAATTCATGGAAGGGAATAGTCCCAAACAAAATCATACCAGGCAAAACAAACTAAAACGTAGATGGGGGAAGTCCTTTACTAGAGACTCCACTAGAGAAGACAGATTTTTATTTATTATGACTTTTACGAGCCCTTTGTGCTGAGGCACAAAATTCATAGGATATCATCTGGTTACCATAGAGACTCAGTCTCCTCATTCTGAAACTAAAAGCAGGTGGTTGATATGTAAGATTATGAAACAGAAAGAACTTCCTAACAGTGAGCTCAGGTAGGTGAGATCCCTGTCCTAAAGGGTTATCTTGCCTGAGAGGTTGATATTGGGGTGGTTTATGTACAAAATAAGGGTAACGACCTGATGGGCACTTTCACACAGGTCAGCGGGTATGGTCAAGTCTTATACTTGTGACCCTGTATAACTTTTAGTCTGCATAACTCAAGGACAAGCATTATTTCCTCTGGCTGTTTTTATCACTGATCTGTGACATTCACCAAGAGCTTCTTGCTGATCACCATATTCACAGTCAGGACAGTAAACAGACTCTACCCAACTTTTATGACACATAGGGTCAAGGGAACTCAAAGAGGGAGCCAAGTTTTCAAGTTCTAGCTAAGCCCCATCTCTGAGTTGTATGTGTTGGGTTGGAGTGTGAGTGACTTATTTGGTCTGTGATGTGGATTTCTTCTAACAAGTACTGGGGGCAAAGCAGATAGACTTAGAACTTATAACACTATCTGAACAAGAATTTAATGCCTTGGCTCTTGTAGCTTTAGTCACTAATTGGGTTTATTAAGCTATTTCTCATATGAAGTAACAAAGCCCAATTAAACTCAGCTTTGATCACAGAGGTTAATTTTTCTCATTCTTGGAAGTTCATGGACAGAAAGTTGTCTCAGAGAAGAAAAGATGCCAGAGCTCAGGGAATACTGTCTCTGAGATTCTCTTGGTCTACTACTCTTGATCACAACAGAGCTACACAGCTAGCCTTCTTCCACACATTTTTGTGTTAGGTAGTAGGCGATAGAAGGAGTCGAGTGTACAGAGTCGAGAAATTGGCAAAACTATTCTCCATCAGGATCAGTTCAGAAAAGCAAATCCTTTGTCCACGTATGATCCATTGTTAAGTGTGTACAATAACTAGCCAATACAGCTTCCTTCCCTTCCTTAACCACCTGAGCTGCCTCCTCCAGGGAGACCTCCTGTGGAGACTGAACCCCTCCCCTTGCACTATACATAATAAACACCCCTTGAGGTTCTGGGTTGTGTTGATAGTAGGTACCACTCTACCAGAGAACACACCACACTTTTCTGTACACGTGTCTGTGTGTCTGTCCATTCTGAATTTCCCAAGAACTCCGAATCAGGGTTTCAGGACTCAAGCCCCATGGGATGGGGTAGATGGGCATTTCCAGGTACACGATGTTTCCTAGCACAGTTCTCTTTTACATCTTGAGTGAAAACTGGTTCACATGCCCACCCCAGACACAGTTCTGTTGCCTAGACGTCTTGCTGAAACCCCTACTTGTATTGGAAATTTGAAGAAGTCTCACCAGAAAAATCACATTTACCAGAGAAATTGGGGTTCCCCTCTTGGGGTTCTTGGATTTACTAATAATAGAATTTAAGAAGGAACTCAAAAGGAAACTTGAGAACAGTGTTAGTGAAGTTCTCAGGACAGCACCCTGGCAATCTTGGCAACTGTACAGGAGCATGGAGAGAAGTGAAAAGCTATGCTTCCAGCTAAGTGAAGCCCTCAGTGTATAGGAAAGCATGCTTAGGACAGAGAGAGATAGAGGGAGAGGAAAGCTGAGCTTTTCTGAGTGATTCAGAAAAACTTGCAGGCATGTGAAAAGTATGTTATCTCATTAAAGGAATACTTATATTTCTCCTGTCTCTTTAGCATATGTATTGTATCTCACCATGTATATTTCTGGTGCCCTTAGAGGTCCGAAGAGAGCTGCTGAGTCCTCTGGAGCCTCAGTTACAGAGCTTGTGAGTCAATCACCACGTGAGTGCTTGGAACAAAATTTAGGTCCTCTGGAAGAGAAGCAAGTACTCTTAACCACTGTGCTGGTTACTTTTATACTGACTTGACAAAAATTAAAGTCATCTGAAAGGAGGGCACCTCCATTGAAAAAATAATTCCATAAGATTGAGCTGTAGGCAAGCCTATGGGCATCTCATTGTGTGTTATGACATAGCAGAGCTGACCCCATGGCCATTAGCATACTTTCCCACCCTCCTGCCTTACTTGGCCTGGTAAAGAACATTGTGAAATGTGTGATTTTCGCTTCTTGCCAAATAAAAAGGGCTTAAAGAGAAAGATTCTGGAAGGTTGGAGAGTACCTACAAGAAGGGGAGCTACGAACCGTTTTCTAGTGAGTGTTTCAACTGCATCAATAGCTGGCCCTCATATCTGCCCTAGGCCTGCTGACCAGCGGTGGAAAGACCTAGAGACAATGGCTTAGAGAGAATGGGAGTTTTCTGTGGGGTAAATGGCCATGATGAAAAATCACATCCTTGAGCAGTTTTTTGCCCTATGCATGAGAATCTTGCTGCCTAATGGTATCTCTTACCTATGAACTGAGTCATGGAAATGTCCAGAATCCTGCTGACCTTGGCTTTTTCCCCAGACCTCTTGCAAAAGTTTGATCAGGGAAATCCATTTGTTTTATGACCAAGTAATCAAATAGGTGCCAACATAAGAAGTGAGGAGACAGGGCAAGAGGGAAAGTGCTTCAGAGTACAAAGAAATGAAATGTCACCAGTGTACTAGAATTGTTGAACACAGCTTCTCTATGGGATTTTTTGTAATAAGAATATTAAAACAACCTTAAAATTGAAGTTGACCCAAATATCCCTGAATATGGAATTGATTACACAATCAGGAAAAATCTATATGGCTACTTTGAAGACATTAAAAATAGTACATTATATCTGAATATGCTGAGTATGAAAGATATTCAAGACATAAAAATTGAGGTGATGTATTTATCAAACAAAATACGTAGGTAGATAGAGAAATGGCTTACTGATGTCCAAGTATAAGGGCCAGAGTTCAGGTTCTAGCTCTCATGTCAAAAGTCAGGTCTGTCCCTCAAATGCCTATAGCCCTGGCACCAAGGTGAGAGCACACAGAAGGACCACCAGAGCTTGATGGTAGTTCAAGGAGAGACCCTTCCATCAAAGGAAGAACATGGAGAGTAACAGAGGAGAAATCTCCAACACTCTCCACATGTGTACCTCCACAGGATATAAACACAGAATGTGTAAATCTGACAGTTTATGTTTGGGAATGTGTAAGAAATATATGTTATGATATCTATATCTATCCACACAATATATAAAACCAATAGTTTTTTTTTTTTTTTTGAAGAGTCTTGAAATCCAGAACCTAATCAATCAGTTATTCCAGTGGACAGATGGAGTAGGATGTTTCCTCGTTCATTCTCAATCTTTGAATGTTTCCATTTGCACATGTCACTTCATGTTTGATTGTTTGTTTTGTTTTTATTGAAGGTAGTGATTGAGGAGGTGGGAAATTGAAAATTAGTTCAAATTAGTATTTTGTTTTTGAGCCAGTATCTTGTTATGCATCCCTGGCTGGCCTGGAACTCACTAGATACACCAGGCAGGCCTTGAATTAAAAAAGATCTGCCTCCTTCTGCTTCCGCCTTGCCTTTTCTGAAATTAATGATGTGTCCCACCACCTCCAGCCAGATTAGCCTTTAGGAAACTTGACAAAGCAGAGTTAAAAACAGAACCATAGTTTAAAGGGATAGTGGGACACAAAAGGTTGGAGGAAGAGGATACTTTTGCCATGAGGGAGCTTTCATATGTGGCTTGGTTTTACTTTGTTTTGCTGCTCTGTTCTGTATTTGGCAGAGAGTAATCAGTTGTAGGGAAGGTGACTGATGGAGCAGGGAACAACCGGAGGACAGGAATAGGGGACCGAGTGGCAGCATTAATCCTTCAAAGAGGAGCAGCTGCACCTCTTGAGGATGGTCCTAGGTAAGGAGGAGTTTAGCAGGGGTGAAAATAGGCAAAACAAGAGGCCACAATGCAAGCCCTGGGGCACAAGGTAACCTAGACTTCTATGCACATCCAAAACACCTACTGTGGGATCCAGCCTACCAAGGAAGTCAAAGTAGCCAGGGAGGGATGGTAAAAGCAGAACAAAGAGACATTAAAGTAAAAAATGAAGAAAGAAAACTGTTTCACTAGTAAGGATTCAAAAGCAAGAACAGAAAACAGTGGGCATGGCAGGAAACTGGTACAACAGGAAGCCTGCTAGCTGCTTGCCTGCATGACTAAGTAGGTGTAGCAATATGAGAAGGCTTAAAAAAGAAGACAGAAACTACAAAGCAGCTTCAAAGCTTGTCCTGATGGGGTGACATATAATCCCAGATACCTGGAGAGTAGAGTTGCACAGTCAAGGCCTGTGTGGATTACAGGATGAGTTAAAGGCCTTCATGGGCAGTTTGTTGAGACTAGGGCTGGAAAGTACTCAGTGACATAGCATGTGGGCAACCTCCAGTTCAGGCCCTAGAAGTGAGAGGAGAGTCAAACGCCTTTCTTTGGAACAACTGGCAACAAGTTGTATCTCATACTTTATGAGACCCATTCTACCAGGAGGCCAACAACCTTAGAAGGAAGCAACTGAGTTGCCAACACATCAGATATTCCTTTGTGTTTGTTAACAGCTGATGGGCAATCCCAGGAGTCATAGCTGCATCTGATTGTGAAATATGAGCTGAGATGCTGGCAGGAAGTGAATCATTTAGGGACAGTCTTTACTCAGAGGGGACAGCTTGTCCAACCCAGAAACAATAACTAGGAGCATGTGTACATCATGACCAAAGAGCTTAAGGTAAAATATAAGAGAAATGGACACCAGAAAAAAGAAAACCCAAGCAAGGGCCTCATAGGATTTAGGATGTGGTCACTGATCAATGAGGAGGAAATAGCAGCTCCTGCAAGCTCTTCCTAGGAGGAAGCAGCAGTCACTGCAAACCCTTCATAGTCCTGAGATCCACTCCCCATGTCATAATTTGCTTGTTTTGTTTCTTTTCCACAAAGCACAAGGTTTGTGAGTTGTAATTTAGCTCAGTGGTAGAGTATTTGCCTGGCAAGTGCAAAGCCCTGGTTTGGTTCCCAGCACTGCCACCACCTTTATCATGAAAGCAAAACAAAACAAGCCCCCAAATCCAGCAAGAACAGGAACAAAAAACCCAAACCAACAAACAAAAGGACAAGGGGCTTAATGTAAAGTTCAGTTAAAAGACTCTTAAACAGATAGATGAGAATTTATGTGTGACAAAAATGGTTTGATGGGCTTCTAGTCAATACATTTTTGCTCATGAAAGTTTAAGCCACTGTCTTTCTCCCAGGAGTAGTTGAGCCATGGGAGAGGGCTCTGCTTTTAACATTTGGGATGTTGTAAGTGGGACCCAGGTGAGGAAGAGTGAGCACAGAAGCTCTGAGACTCCAGTGGGGACAGGGATGAAGCTGTGAAACCACTCACATCGCAGAGGAAATGTGAAGCAGTCTGTCCTGGCTGCACAGAACACCCTCCTAGACAGTTTGTAACAGCAGCTGCCTTCTCTCTACTGGAGTCCCTTCACATTTACACTTTCCACAAAGACCCGTCTTTCTGAGCAGAAGAGCCACCTGAACGCATACTTTTGTCCTGGTAGCAAAGCCTTAGTTCTCAGATTTATGGCTGAATCGTGAGACACCTGTGTCCTACAGGTACTGTTTGATGGAGACAGTTGCTCTCCACAGCTTGAAATGTGTCAACCTAAGTATGGTAAGCCCAGCTAAGAACTGCACTAGGCTCCGGGAGAGTCTTTGCTTGGACAGACTGTAGTCATGCTCTGGGATCGTCTGCTGGGCCCAGCTGTGCATTTCCTTCTGCTCCAGCGGTAGTAGGTAGATTAGCAAGACTCCATGTCCATTCACTGTGTCACTTCCCCCAAGGGATCTGTTCACCTGGCCTGGCTTCAGCAGGGATCCTGTTAGGTTAATTTAGCCCAAATTCTTCTTTCTCCTGATGTTTGCACTTAGTAACTGTCTGTCTTTTGCTCCTTGTTTATGGGTCCCAAGTGCCCTACTTCAGTATCCATGTTTGTAGTGGTTGCATAGTGATTGTTATGTTCCTGAGGAAGCTCTCCCTGTTGTGTTTCAACAAGCACTATTCAACCTTTTTTTTTTTCTTTTTTCTTTAGCATTTTCTTTGGGAGAATCACCATGTATGAAAACTTTCTGTTGTAGAAAGCTTAAAGCTTTAGTAATTCATAAGCTTGGTGTTTTTCACTGTGTGGGAAGCTTCCGCTTCCCTGTACCTTAACTTCTTAGTTTCCTCTTCTTGTCTTGGTGGGGAATTGGAGGAGTGTGACCCTCTTGTGCTTTGGAATGAACCAGCAGCTAGATACATGTGGATCCTCTCTCTCCTCATCCCCCTTCTCCTCTCCCTCCTCCTCTTGTCTCTCTTCTTGGAAACTCCTTCAGGACAGCTCTGGGGAGACTGAAGCAGGTGAGTGACGTTTCCTCCCCTCCTTCCTCTTAGAAATATGTTTAAAGCAACTGGTCATTGTTTGGAAATATACACAAAAGCATGCTGCTTCCCACTCCCCATCTATACTTGGTTCTTCCTTTCTAATGAAGCCGGGACTAATTTCTTAAATGGGCAACTGTCTACCCTCTATGCTGTTATAATCTACCTTCCTATTTGTAACCCAAGGTATTACTTAATATGTTTCATATGGGCTGCACTTAGCTCCAACTGCCCAGCCCACATGGCCACTTTTTTTATGGCTCAGCTAACTCATGGCCACTCTTTTTTGTCCTCTCCTGCACATTCTCCTTCTTCTGGCAACCTTTCTCCCTCTCTCCCTCTCTCCCTCTCTCCCTTTCTCCCTCTCTCCCTCTCTCCCTATCCTCCCTCCCCCTCCCCTCCTTTCTGGTCTCAAACCAGGGGAAACCTAAACCCCACCTATGTCTCTTCTCCCCAGCTATTGGCTGCCAACATCTTTATTCATCCATCAGAGTTAACTTGGGAGCAGGATCCCAGGGTCTATGTACAGGCTCTAAGATTTTGGGGGCCCACACTCAGCATTACAGTAGACAGCAAAAGACAAAACCTCAACATACATCCATCTGTCCATCGTTGGAGGAAAGATGTTTTTGCATTTTTCTTGAGCAGTCTCATGTCAGCTTCTGTTTTTTTTACCCCCTTGTTTTGCTCACTTTAACCATTTATCTTGAATAGATATAGCCCAGATGCACCTAAGGCAATTGTATTAAGTTTAACAAATATACCATAGCATACAGATCCTGTTTCCAGTCATAGGATATTTTGGTTTTTACCCTGGCAGCAATTCAGCAATTGGGCAGTGAACCAATTCTCTCTCTCTCTCTCTGTCTCTGTCTCTGTCTCTGTCTCTGTCTGTCTCTCTCTCTCTCTCTCTCTCTCTCTCTCTCTCTCTCTCTGTCTGTCTGTATGTGTGTGTGTATGTGTGTTGGTTTAGAGAACACAGAAGGATGGTGAGCTTTGGTTTGCAGAGACAGCTGGAGAAACTTGTCTGTGATGTTTGAAGTCAGAATGCCAGGAGAGATCACATCCTGAGGGTCTGTTACTATTGGGGAACTCTGAGGCAAGATAGATTTGAGAAGACCCTAAAAAAAACCCCAAGAGCTAATGGTTTGGAATGCCACAAATTCTACAAGTCCTAGAAATGCCTTGGTGACCCTCTCTAATGTTTGTATTTATGCATGAGGATAGAAACTCATCTTTGTTTTCCCAGCATCATTACATGTAGGCTGTCCATAGAATCCCATTGTACAGACAATGGTAACTTGGTCTCTGTGGGGATATACAGGATACCCAAAATCCTTAGATAGTTGAGTTCCTTATGTAAAATGATCCCTTGCATATAAGCTAGATTTGTCCTGTTTGAGCCTATAAATCTAGATTACTTATAATACCCATTAAGTTATAAATGCTATATAAATTAAATGCATATTATATTACTTAAAGGATAATGAAAAGAAGATGAAGATTTATAGATAATTTTCTTTCTGAAAAAAATAAGCATAATTGGAATTTATTAACAAAAGATTAATTTTTGACATCTATTTATGTCTTTCTATTTATGTTTTACTTATGGCTGTGTGGGCATATGTGTGTAGGTAAGAAGACAACTCTTTCTACTATGTGAGTTCTGGGCATCAAACTTCAGTCATTAAACTTGGCTTCTAGTATCTTTACCCAATGAGCTGTCTCAACAGCCCAAGAGTAGATATTAAGAGAGATTTAAGCACAAGATTAATAGAAAAAGTAGCACATGGAAAAAGATTCCACATCCAAGAGTGTGGGTGAGCTTCTCACTGGAGGGTCTGCATTTGATCTTGAGTTTGTAAGTATGGTACCCACAGGTGAGAATCCATGGATACACAGGCTTGACTGCACCTGGACTTTGTGTGTTCAAGAATGCAGTCAAGTGCCTCATGTTCTCATGACCTTTGGTAGGATAAGTGGGTGGCTACTGTATTGACACCTGCCGAGTTTCCTCATAGCTGAAGTTTGAAGTCAGCCGTGGAGACTCGTTGAACACAGTAGCACACCTGCCTGCTGATGCTCACCTTTTGTAATTGCTCCTCCTGTACTCGGAGAATGGTCAGCCCCACAGCAGTGGAGCGTTGGGAAGAAGGTTTTCTCAAAAGAGAAAGAGTTATATAATCTCCATTTGTGTTTCCAGTGAGCTGGATTGCACCATTGGCAAGACAAAGTAGGAGGCCTCATGTTTATTTGTAATTGTGGGTGTGGGAGAGGTGCCCTCAGGAAGAGCTACAGTCTGCGGACGATCAGCAATAGTTCTGATGCTTGAGGTCCCAGGCTGTTGACAGTGTTGCATGCTTTAAATATATCTGGATTTATTCTGAGAACTACATTCAATATTTCATGATAATTTTATATATAGAAAATAAGAGGTATTTTTGTTGTTATTTTAATTCATACTACAGGTTTGGAACTCGGGAAAAATTCTTGGGCTGATAACATAGGGAACTGCAAAATATACTGTGAAAGAAAAAGTGTCAACCTCTAGGGTCGCAGTAAGAGTGTTCGCCCTGATGGGACAGACAGTGATGTGATACACTGGAGAAGACCTCAACTAGAGAAAACAGACATGCTTCTGGCTTGGTACCAGCTGGGGTAGCACATGAAGAAAATCTTCACCATAACCTCTTTTGTGTGTGTGTGTGTGTGTGTTGTCTGCGTGTGTGGAGTGTGTGTAGTATGTGTGTTTGTGTGTGGTATGTGTGTATGGGGGAGTGGATGTATGGTGTGTGTGTGGGTATATATGGTGTGGGTATAATATATGGTATGTTCATGTATGTGGTATGTAGTATGTGTGTGTGGTGTCTGTGATGTGTGTGTAGTGTTTCTGTGGTGTGTGCGGTGTGTGTGTGTGTGTGTGTGTGTGTGTGTGTATGTGTGGTATGAGTGTCAGTATTCTGTTTAAACTCCACCTCCACAGTTACCTGGCAACAGCCAGGTATGCTCCTCCCATAGTTACCTAGCAACAGCCAGTTAGGCCTGGCCCACTATAAAAGGGGCTGCTTGCCCCCTCCTCTCTCTCTTAATCTCTTATCTTCTCTCTTACTCTTACCTCCTAACCTCTTGCCTCTCTGTCCCCTCCCCACTTCCTCTCTCTCCACATGGTTATGGCCGGCCTCTACCTCTCTTCTCTCTTATCCTTCCACCTTCTTCCCCCTCACCTTTGCCCTATCTCCTGAATAAACTGCCCCCCCCCCAACTGTGTGGTCTGGAGTGGTCTATTCTGTTTGCTGAGGTCGGACTTCTAACAACTAACTCTGGTGCGTTGGGCCAAGTTCGAATACTTCAGGAACTGCTGTGCTGCTGGCTTTAGCCGCTAGCTGCTGTAACTGGACAGGACCGATGCCACGTGGCCTGCCTCTACCACTGCCACCTTCGCCTCTACACCACGTGGACTCCATTGCTGCTACCTGCCATCACCAACTGCGCAAATTTCCACCACTGCTATGGACTAACTCTGGCTGCGGCCTACCACGTGGTACTTTGCCACGTGGGTTAGGCAGCCAGACAGGCCCACACAAACCTCCTGGTTCCATTTTCCTGATACCAGACTGCATAAGCCTGTAAATACACACCAGCATATTGATTGGTAAGGAGATTCCAATTGGCGGGAGGGACCCTAGATGCCCAGATAAGGCCTGGTCAGCCTTTCCTGGGCTGAGAGGTGTTGGCATTTGTCTGCCCCAGTCCCTATGACTGGCCTCCTAGCTGAACTACTACTTAGGATGTTGGCCGCTGGGTGACTTCTCCCCCCCTCGAAAGCAGTTTACAGTCTCCCTCCCATAAGCTCTTGCAGCTGCCGGAAATCCTGGTAGGTTAACCTGTTTTTGGCGATCTCCAGGAGTTCGCTGAGGCCCCTAGATTTTCTCGTGACGACCTGATTATCTAGGCTGTTGCCTGATTTATTACAGCCTTTCTATCAGGACGCCTATACGAATAGCTCGGTAAGCACCCCTCTCCCCCCGTCACCCAATGGGCACTACATTG
The DNA here is from genome assembly GCA_030674055.1 of Rhabdomys pumilio. Classification (NCBI taxonomy): domain Eukaryota; kingdom Metazoa; phylum Chordata; class Mammalia; order Rodentia; family Muridae; genus Rhabdomys; species Rhabdomys pumilio. The sequence continues at coordinate 1,119,250 of JANHMN010000014.1, read as the reverse complement.
TCTTTGGCTGCACCCCTAGACACCCCACTGGGTTGTCTCCTTAAAAACCTCAGATCTCTAAAATTAATGCCTAATTTGAGACCTTCCAAATTAATACACCTCTGCAATAAAGTCTGGATTCAGTATCCTCTAGATAATGGTTTAAAATGGCCACCTAATGGCACACTAGACCCAGTCATTTTAAAGGGTCTTCATACATACAGCAGTCTGGCAAATAAATGGAAAGTTGTCAGGCCTTGGACGAGGTAACTCCATTTAACTTGTGCCTTTTAGTCACCTAACACACAGGTAGAGGGTGTGATTAGCAGGTCTCCACCTCCAGAGATTAAAATATTAATGAGTTATCTAAAGGCCAGGGGGCGTAACTAATTAAGTTATTCCCTCCCCTTTTCCTCCTCCCTATAAAAGCCTGGCTCCCCTGGCTTTTTGTGGGGAGCACACACCATCTACACCCATTCACCACCCCATGAACAATAAAAGCTTTGGAAAACTAGACTCCATGTGTCGCCTGGGCCTTCCTGCACCTGCCGCCAGATTCCCAGCCTTTGGAACCTTGAACTGCAGTTGCCGGCCTGTCCACAGAGGCTGTATGAATGTGGGACCCTCTGCCAGCAGTGTGTGAAGCCCACCAGGACCCCTCTGCCAGACCACCGTGGGACCCCACCGCCAGACTCCCCTCCCCTCCCCTCCCCCCACGAGTGTTTTCCCATAGCTGGTGTCCAACGTGGGGCACAAACACCCACGCGTCTACAAGAACCATCCTGGCTGAGTCTGCTAAGCAAGTATACTTCCTTCGAGGAGTGGTGCCAGGGCTCTCCCTGTCCTCTTTCAGCGCATTCCCCGCCTCCATCCTGCCAGCATCCGAGACCTCAGATGGCAGCCAATCTCAGTGCATGGACCTGTTGCCATGCGTCCCCACAGTCTCTGTCCTGCTGCACACCCACCCGTGGCGGCTGGGGCCCAGAACGGAGATTCTCACGGAGAGCCCTATGCCAGGCCTTACTAAAATCAAGCTGAGTTTGCTCCCTGCTCAAGTGTGAGCCTCGCTGATTCCACTTGGTGCAGTGTGAGCCGCCTGCTTAGCCTCTGCTCCTCTGCAGTAGACCCAGTCTCCCTGAGACACCCTTCCCTGACAAAGGATGGCACAGACCAGCGACACAACAGAGATCCACACTTGTGCAGCCATGCACGAGCCTACAGAAAGTGGTTTCCTATATCCAAGCATTCATCTACTTTCGCTCTAATCCCTCCATGTGTTCTGCCTGTTCCCCATGCCAGGTTTTTTAGCCACCCGCCAGTGATCAGAGTAACCATCCACATGGTCCCAGGAAAGATTTCTTGAGCTCAGAGCTAACCCTGCCCTTCCCTGACCCTTGTTCTAGGACTCCCCTTGGATGAGACACTTTCCCTCTCCTTTTGAGACAGTTTCTTTCTCACAGCAGAGTACCCCAGTTCTGGCCTGGACAGACTGTTCTCTCTCAGGAGCACTGGTTCCAAGCTCTAGTCCCTAGCATGTCTCCCCCAGGGGTCAGTCGGCCACCTGCTAATGTAGGCCTCTTCTCCTGCCCCTCTGTCATTTGCGGCCGGCTGTGACCATTTGGTTCAGCCAGTTTGCCTGAAAAGCAGCGGGTCTGGTAACCTGCTTGCTCCCTTCCCTTCTGGTCCTTAGCTCTGCTCTGGGTCTACTCCTTACATTCTGCCAGGGACCCTCTCTGAGACTTGTTTCCCTACATGGTGCGCAACCACCAGCACAAAGGGCTTGGCTGCCCGCGCACTCGAGGGTCTCTCTCTCTCTCTCTCTCTCTCTCTCTCTCTCTCTCTCTCCTCTCTCTCTTTCTCTCTGCCCGGGACCTGTAAAGTGAGTGTTAGCGGTGCCTTCTGCCACAAGAACAGCTAACATGAACGTTGCTGTGATACGGCACATGCTTTTCCTTGACCACTGCAAACTCTTTAGCTGCCAGAGGCACTGGGCAGTGACTTCTGGCTGCTAATAGGAAATCCGCCTGCTGCCACAGCAGCCCTGACCTGCAGCACCTGTGGCCCACAGCCCTGATCTGCCAGCCGTATGATCCTATGCTAGCCAGCTTTCTTATTCTGGTCCTAGCCGAATGTTTCTTTGCTAATACAAAATGTGCTTTTCTCTACCTACACAATCTGCCAAAGTTAGTTAAGACTCTTTTCTATCCTGTCTTAATAGATTTTTACTACTGCTATTAAATTCTATTCAGTTACAATTAATCTTTATGGCTCTCAATCTTGTCAGAAGTCTGCTAATACTATATTTAAGTTTATAGTCGACAGAATTCCCAAAGCCTGTAACAATTGACCCAAGATGGTTTCAGAAGACTTGGACACCTAGAAAATACAGCCTGGATTGTATGTGATGATACAGTCACTAACAAACACAGTGGACTAAACTGGATGCTCTGAGTCAAATGACTTGGCTAAACCAAGGTAAGCCATTTCTCATGTCATGCGTATCCATTCCACAGAGAAAAAGCCCTGCGTCTTCTGTGCTTGGAAGCCAAACTGACTTCGCCCAAGAGACTATGGAGACCACAGGAACTGTTGGCTAGTGGACTCTGTCAGTTTTTAAAATAATATATAACTGGTAAATTATTGTTTACTCTTCTCAGACTTCTGACTACATTGACAGCTAGGCTTTCACAGATGTAATCTGTTACCTCATTACCTAAACTCAATTGCCATCAATTAAATGCTTCATATTTCCTCTTCTTGCTATGCCACTGTCCTAATATTATCTGAGTTCCTATAGACTTGCCTAACTCTAATAAAACATTCCACTATACGATCCAACAAAGGTTCATCTTAAAGACTGCGTGTGTTATTAACTCATGCTGTTATCTCTTTTGTAAACTTATAAGCTACAGGAAACCCACTCATCTACCTTTCATGGACCAAATAGATGCCATCTGGATAAGTGTATCTGCCTAAAGTTCCCACTTACCTATTCCAATGGGTGGGATCCCTCTGGGTTTTAAACGTACAACTTAGAAAAATTTTCCTTCCCCCAAATGTATTTAATCTTATTCCCTACATCTTGTCAAGTCCAGGCACATCCAGAACAGCTCCAGAGAAGCAACCTCAGATGCTCCATCTCCTGTCACATACACAGCTGCTTCTACTGGACCTGTTCCTTCTGACCTATCCTCAGATGGTTCCATAGACCCTGGACAGCAGGAAACAGCCAACTCTCCTAAGACCAGACAAACATACCCCATACCCATTCTTCTAGGTTCCCCCTAGAGACACATCCCCCCCCAATGGCTGCAGGAAGTAGCCAGATATCACGACGACCCTACTCCTGCTTCACCATCACCTCTTTCTAATTTTTCTTTTTTAATTAAACCAAAACGGGGGAATGTTAGTATTCTGTCTAAACTCCACCTCCACAGTTACCTGGCAACAGCCAGGTATGCTCCTCCCCACAGTTACCTAGCAACAGCCAGGTAGGCCTGGCCCACTATAAAAGGGGCTGTTTGCCCCCTCCTCTCTCTCTTAATCTCTCTCTTTTTTTTTCCAGACAGTCTCTTAATCTCTTAATCTCTTATCCTCTCTTTTTCTTACTGTTACCACTTAACCTCTTGCCTCTCTGTCCCCTCCCCCCTTCCTCTCTCTCCACGTGGTCATGGCTGGCCTCTACTTCTCTTCTCTCTTATCCTTCCACCTTCTTCTCCCCACCTTTGCCCTATCTCCTGAATGAACCTCCTCCCCCTTGGAACCGTGTGGTCTGTTCTGAACTACAGTCAAACTTCTAACAACTAACAATGAGTGGTATGTATGGAGTATTCGGTGTGTCTATGAGTGTGTGTCTGCAGTGTATTTGGTATGTGAGTGTGTGCACAAGTGCCGTCAGGCACTGAGACTGTAGTCACTTAGCCCGGTGGGCTTCAGAAGCATCTAGTTGAGTATGTTCCAGCACAGACTTGTGTATCCTAGTGTATTCTATACCTTCAGGGTCCAGTGCTGGAAAAGACTTTCTGCAAGAGAAGCCTAAGGGAGACAATGTGAGACACTCAAAAAATATCATTTCCATGTAGGCTGCCTTTGTTTTGAGACTGTAGCTGTCACTCTATGACTGTGTCAAATCAAGCAAGTGATTTAATCTCTTTGGGTCTTCCTATCCTGCTTTAAGGAGGTGAGCATTGCATAAGGTGATAATTCTAAAGCACTTTCCACAAAGCCTGGCCGTGGCTGCTCTGTGATGTTACTGGAATAGTTACTCCGTGATTACTCTGTGATGTTGCTCTGGTCTCTCCTCAGCCTCCCAGTCTTTGTGATCAGCTTTGAGTGCATTCAGCAAAACACATCACAGTGTAGAGATAGAGTTTATTGCAGAGCTTGTTGTAAGGGCTAGGAGCATACAATGGCCAAAGGGATCATTTCAGAGAAAGACACTCTCAGGAAGTAACACAGGAAAACAAACATAGTCGCAGTCTACACTTTAGGCAAGCTTTATACTGTTTCCTGTCTTTGAGTAAGTGTGGCTTTCAATTTAGGCAATTGGCAGTCACACTTGGATTAACTCTTGGGAAGGGGCGGTGGTATGCCTTTGTCCTTTACCAGAAAGCCTCTTGCTGGGTAATAAGCTTTTAATCCTCCTGGCAGCTAACTCCTGTCTTCACCCTGGGCCAGAGACCCAGCTCAGAACATATTCTTTTTTCCTACCAGAAATCACATTACAGAGCACAGCAAAAAGAACAACAACAAAAACAAAAAAACAAAACAAAACAAAAAAAAACCAACTATTAAAAATAGCCATGCTTACCATGAGGAACTAGCATCCCCTTGTGGGCCTCATTAAAGCCCCATTAGCTCCTTTTGGACTAATCTGTAACTATCCTTTCTGTGCTACTGTTAAGTCTTAAAGTGGGGCAATTTTCATACGACCATCTTACTTTGTCTGTCATGATTTTTGGTTTCATTGTAAAATTAATGTGTTTTCCAGGGCACAGGGAATGGGACTCAAAGGTGTCCACCAGGAGGGGATCCATTCTCAATGACCTTCAAACCTGCTAAATTCTCACTAGCTACCAAAGAATAATGGCAGCTGCCCCTGCCAATTCATAAAGTGAGATTCTTTGAGCATTACTTCCACTCCAGCCACAGTGGAGGGGAGAGAAAGGGCACCAAAATCAAAACCCCTGGAGGCTGCAATATGTAAATAATGAGCAGGAATAACTTTGAGAAGATAAGTGAGACTTCTGACTGTGAGAACATTACCAGTCCTCAGTGTTGTTAGAATCAGATGGGTACATCCCAGGACCTTGTGTCCTAAAATAAGGAATCGGAGGGAGACATATGGATAGGAGCAGAAACAAAAGCAATTTATTTAGAAATCGCACACTTCCAGGAAGAAGGGAATGGGGTGGAGCTGAAAGAGGGTTAGAAGCACAATAACAGACACTGCAAAGGGCTAGGATTTTACATCTTGGTAAAATGGACTTTGTGGGGAGGGTTTTTTTTTGTACATGCTCACCACCAGTTGGTCTTTGTGGGAGTGTTCCCAGTCTTCTGTATACTAGCTCACTCTTTACTCTGTCCTCCTGGCATACCAGTGTATCCCTAGTCTTGATAAAGGAGAGAGGCCTTCCTTTTGTTTTTTTAGAAGTAGAGGTGGCTGGAAAGACTCTTCTTTGTCTAGACAAAGTTAGAAGAGAAAACTCCCGGGAAATAGAGTAGAAAGGAGAAGGGCTTGTAAGAAAGAAGCAAACAGTTAACAGGAGAGGAGCCTGCTGCTTCCCAAGACTCCTGATGGCTGGGCTGCTCAACCACACTCCTAACATGAGCTGGTTCAAGATTGTGGTTTACAACAAGAAAATTCTCGTTTAATGAGCAAACCATTGAGTAGTGGAATAGCTTGGCTAATCTTATTGTTGAGCTGCTTTCTAATATTTACTGCTCTAGTTTCTCTAGGCTATTAGGTGTGCCTTATTCCTCGTGCTCAGACGGGAGCAAGGTTAAGTAGGTGCGGGGAATACACCGCCATGGTTTTCCTGCCCAGTATCACTGTGCTTCTGACATCACTTCCGTTGGGGATCACCTCTTCCTGACTTCCATAGCCTTGATTTCAATCCTTTAAGACTCGATTTAAGGGCCCAAGCATCACTGAAGGCTCAGGCTCAGATCATATGCAAGGACAAAGAGCGTTTATTCTGCAGAAACAACCGGCAGGCCGGGGTCAACTATTCTCTGAAATGGCGACTCCAGACAAAGGCATGCAGGCCTTTTTATAGGGAACTGGAAGAATTCTCTAGAAAGATTAGGTAATCTAAAATTTCATTGGTGGGTGCTAGGGGGTCACAGGTGGTCAGTGGTCTGCATTTCTATGTCATGAATATTTAACCATAGAATGAGATAGGGCTGCCCAGCACAGTTGGCCTGTTCTGACACAAAATAGTTCCTCATTTTTGTGGTTATCCCCACGCTGTTCTTTGGAAGGGGGTTTTATGACCTTGATTCTGAATTTTTCTGGTCTGTTTCTGGAGCTGGTGCCTTTTAGCCTTTTTGAAATCAGGCCTGGTCTTTAAATGGAGATAAATGGGGTTTATATAATCCTTCCATCAGGTCTATCTGGACAAAACCTCTGGTAAATTCCTGATTCTCCGTCCCAGGGAGAAGCATGTTATACAGTTGACCAATTATCTTCAAAACAGTGTGTCCCAGGAGGGGCAGCTAAGGTGGTTAAAGCTATCGAGAGGCAGTACTGGTTGACTGTGAGTACAGTAAGGGTGTGGGAGTTAATATTGTTTGTGTGTAGGGGGCCAAGGAGTCTGCACAGAACAGGGCCAGATGACAGGTTCTCCCCACAAAAAGATTATTGCCCTGGAGGGAAAATGAGGAAGGGCTGTGGAGGGTTGGGGATCTGAGGGTTTTCCTCTATATCTGACAAAGACAGAAGGAGGTGTCTCTGCAGAAGTGGTTTTTAAGAAGAAAAAAGGGAAGTCTGTACTATAAAGAGTTGGTTAAGTCCTGATTGGACAGGTTAGTCAGTTTTCCCAAATAATGAATTTGGATTGCTGGATGTTGGTGTTTAGTCTCAGGAATGAGTCAGTGGCCAAATGAGGGAATAGACTTTGGGGACTACCTAGGAATGTGCCCTAACAGTTTAGCAAGGGAGAGGAAAAGTGGGGGGTGGGGGGAAGACCTGCCAGTGCCATGTTTGCCATGCTCGGGGCCAGTTTGAGAGCCCTTTATTGCCTGTACCTGGTAAGAGAATGTATATCCTTTAAAAAAACATGGATGGCAAATGTAAATTCCCTTTAGGTGTATGAATTTGACAAACAATGTTTTATTACCCTGTGGGCTAGAGGGACACTTCAACACGTAGAATGTCCACTGTCATTTCAGGTCCAAAACACAGTTCTAACCTCAAAGGGCATTAGAGTTTATTCTTAAGCCAAATATGAATAACCATGGCCAGGGAACAGGTCATCCCAAATAAATATCCCAGTGTGGGAATGGCTTCATGAAGCTATTATAGTTGCATAAAACAATGCATTTTCCTTATTTGTATGTATGTTTGTGTGCATGTATGTATGTACATGTATGCACATGGAGCCAGAGGTCAGTTCCTCAGAACACCATACACCTTAGATTTTGAGACAAGATTTCTCAGTTTTACATGGAACTTGATGATTCAGCTAGAGTGGCTGCCTTGAGCCCCACCCAAGGATTCTCTAGTCACTACCTCCCCAGTGCTGTGATTACAGGTGTATGCTGCCTCATCTAATATTCTATATGTAACTCAGAAAATCTAACTCAGATCCTCATGCTAGGATAGGGAGTACTTAATGGACGAACGATCTCCCCAGCCTATGAAAGCCTTCTCAGGGTTTCTATTGCTGTGATAAAATGCAGTGACCACAGAAACTTGGGGAGGACAAGGGGTTATTTTTGGCTTACTTCCATGGCACCATTTATCACTGAAGGAAGTCAGGACAGAAATTCAATCAGGACAGGATCCTGGAGGAGGTAAGGCATAGGTCATAGAAGGGTGCTGCTTACTGACTTGCTTGCTATAGCTTGTTCAGCCTGTTTTCTTACATAACTCAAGACTAGCAGTCATTGGATGGCACATCCTATCATGGGCTGGTTTCCTCCCCTCATCAATCACTAATTAAGAAAACACCTTATAGCTAGAACTTATGGAGGCATTTTCTCAATTGAGGGCCCCTCTTTTCAGATGAATCTAACTTGTATCACATTGACATAAATGCAGGAAGGATACAAGGGGAAAAAGCCAAAACAAACAAACCACAAACAAACCGACAAACAAAACAGTGATAGAAACATTAGGCAGCCGGTTATAGGAAAGTGGAGAAAGTCTCTGTTACAGCATTAAGATGGACAATGTTCTGAGCCTTTGGGTTGGTAGAAGCTAGTGATCTACTTAGTTAACACATTCCAAAAGGTTTTAGGTGACAGTCAGTGGATGCTAGGCCAGGCACAGAAGTGGGTGGGAAATTAATTGCCATTCAGAGACTAATGATTGCCCAAGATAATTTAACTCTGGATCTGCAGCATTCCAATTCTTCATAATCACTACATGCAGATCAGTCAGCCGGCCTTTGGGCTCATTAACATAGGCATGGATTTTTTTTCTCCCCTGGGAATTTCAGCTCACACTCAGTTATGGGCACACACTGTTCTACCTTCTTTAGCACTTAGAATGCTCCCTGTCCTTAAGATTCAGTTCAAGGGGCAGGAGAGCTAGCTCAGTAGTTAAGAGCACATGTCGCTCTTGCAGAGAACCCAGATTTGGTTCCCGGAAGTGATTTGGTGCTTAAACATGGTCTGTAATTCCAGTTCCAGGTGATGACCTCTGCCAGCTTCTATGAGCACAAAATACTCACATGGTGTACAGACATACATGCAGGCAAAATACTCAAATACTTAAAAATAAAAAATAATTTTAAAAAAAGCTCAATTTAAGCCACAGATAACCTTAAAACTTTAGTGATCTCATCTGTGAAGTAAGCATTTAGGAATCTTTGGAAACAAAGCAGAACAAACAAAAGAAGCAAAGAAGCAAACACCCTTACCAAGTAGGATTTCATGTTCAAAATATCCATACAACCACAAGAATTTGTCAGTCTGGACAAGTGTAGCTGGAGTGGGTGTGGTGGGCTAGGAGTTTACTTTGGATGGCTTTCAGGATGAATTCTGGGCACTTTCACAGACTTCTAGAATATGGAAGGATTGCTTGAGACTCCAGACAAGCATCATGTTCCTTGGAGTGCCTCCAGTAAAGCCTCCCCCGTAAACGTATTTATTCTATTTTATGTACATGAATGTTTTGCCTGCACACATGTAGCCTACCACATGCATGCCTGGTGTCTAGGGAGGTCAGAAGAGAATATCGGATTCCCTGGAACTGGAGTTAAGGATAGTTATAAATCACCTTGTGAGCTGGGCAGTGGTGGCGCACGCGCACGCCTTTAGTTCCAGCACTTGGGAGGCAGAGGCAGGCGGATTTCTGAGTTCGAGGCCAGCCTGGTCTACAGAGTGAGTTCCAGGACAGCCAGGACTACACAGAGAAATCCTGTCTCGGAAAAAAAAAAAAAAAAAAAAAAAGAGAAAAACCACCATGTGGGTACTGGAATTGAACCCATGTCCTCTGCAAGAGTAACATGTACTCTTAACCAGTGAGCCATCTCTCCAGGCCCCAATGAAGCCTTTTAATCATGCTGGCTCTTACAATATTTTTCTTTCTTTTTTTTTTAACCACTTAGCATGCATGAATATATTACTCAGTCTAGCCTATATCTCCAATTGATTTAGAAGTGTGTGTGTGTGAGTGTGTGTGTATAGGTGTGCATGTGCATATGTATATATGTGTGTATATGTATGTATGTATGAGTGTGAATATGTGTGTATGTGTGTATATGTACAAGAGTGTGCATATTTGACTGAATCTTAAAACAATCTTGTATTCCTTTGGGAATGTGACTCAGATTTGAAAACAGTCTAGGAAATGGGAAAACAGCTTTGTCCCTGAGCCAGGGGACATCTGGATCTCTGCCTTCCAGAGCAAGTTATCCAGGCTGGCAAATGCTGACTTAGCGTGAGGCAGAAGAAATCTGGTAGATGCTAATCAGGGCACGGCAGAACCAGTGCAGAACTAAGAGCTCAAACCAGTCCCCACATCCTTCCCTCATGTATGTAGAGGTCAGGTTTTGATAGATAGAAGGTTCTGGAAGATGTCTGCATAAGCCATCCATGGTCTCAGTATTTGGTGTCCTGGGGCCAGTCCCTGGAATGAGGGATTAAATTATTGCTGAAGGCACCCAGGGTGAAACCTGGCCAGGTCGTTGTTTCCTTACCTGTGGGCAGAGTTCTCCTTCTCTGGTTGAAGTAACTTTTAACTATTATCATTGCTCGAGGAGCTCTGTGAAAACTTTGGGGTTGGAGAACATACTTTATGCAGTATGTGATTTGTCCGAGGCTTCTCTTTTTCAGGGTGCCTGCCCTATAATTTGTAGCAAAAAATGTTTCCAAGACTCAGATAGAGACGTTATGGTTGGAGCCCCACATAGTGGCGGCAATGAAGAGTGCACAGGCCAAAACAAAGATCTGTTGTCCCTGGAAGGTAAACTGTAAGAACAGATAAACAGCACTCAGGGACTTCCTGTCTACAGCAGCTCATGCAAATACGCTGTAAAAGCGACCGAACCTACACATGATTCTGCTAAAAAATTTAAACTAATGGTTTTAAAGGCAAGTTAACATTAAAAAGAGCCCTCTGTTGATTCTTTAAAAGATTTTCTTCACACTTATTTAATGTGTGTTATTGGGAATGCAGAGGTAGGAAGGAAGGGGAATGAGTTGGGGGAAGAAATGGTGATTAGGTGGTCCTCGTTGTTGTTGTGGTGGTTGTTGTTGTTGTGGTTGGGTTTTGGATTCTAGGGATTAAACTCAGGTCTCCCAGTTTGAAACAAATACCTTTACCAGCTGAGCCTTCTCTCAGCCCAAATGTGGGACCTATGGGGGGATTTTGAGGGAGGAAACGGTAAGAGAGAAATGATGCAATTATATTATAATATAAAAATAAAAAATATTAAAAATAATATAAATGAAATAATATATTTCACTTTTTTATGATCATGTATTATACAAAGAACAAAATGTATTTCATTTGACCTTATAGATTATTTCACTTTTTTCTTTCTTTTGTGTTATTGTATATTAACTGTTTGAAAATGAGTACTACCATGACATTTTTATATATGCGTATTACTTTGAGTGATAAAATTCCTAACACTAGTCATTAATTCATTAGATTCCTCTCATTCAGGGAAACCCAGGAAAAATGTGATAAATTCAGTGAAGTAATTCTCTGAGAAGTGATTCTCTGCCAGGATGCCTTTAGAAATGCTGAAGACTAATGTTGTAGAATGTTTCAAAGACATCACAGTCCTATGTTTAGCGTTTCCTTCACTAACTAATAACTCTTTCTGTTTATACAATTTTATTTTGCTACCTAAATTAGGATTGTATTTATTTTGGTGTTTGGGCAACAAAAACCCATGAAGCTATTTGTATGCTTAAATTTAACTTAAGCATGAGATACAACATATTGTGGACATGCTGACTTTTTCAACAAATATATGAAACATGCAGATATATGCACACACACACACACACACACACACACACACACACACACATACATACACACACACACACACTCAGCCAGCATTCTTAGCCATCAGATGATCATGTATTATACATTTTCCAAATACATGAGAAGAGGCTAATCATAGAACTTTCTGTTTGTTACTGTTTCTTTAGGACTCTAGTAAATGATTTACATATTCATTTAATTACTTTGTGTGGGGGTTGTTTGCCTGCATATGTCTGTGCATTATGTGCATGCAATGCCGTCAGAAGAGGGCATCAGATCCCCTAGAACTGGAGTCACAAACAGTTGTGAGCTGCTATGTGGGTTCTGGAAATCCATTCCTGGTCCTGTTAAAGAGCACCCACTGCTCTTAACTGCTGAGCCATGTCTTTGGCCCCAACCTAAGACTTTTGTTTTGCACATTTTAATGTGAACGTTAAGGAAACAGGTGAAAGTGGATTGTTTACAGATGATTGTCTTCAAGCCTTGTTTAAAACGTCAACACACTTGTGCAAGTGCACACACATGCCCACATGTACACACAGCCACGTGCACAGGAGTTCATGCATGTACACACCCATACACGAGCACCCAGGTACTTAGCCTTATACATGGATTCCAAACATAGCACATGAGTGCAAGATTTTGTTGATGAGTAACTGGCCATTTCTCAGAGGAAGGAGACACTGAGGACATTTTTTAATGGTACAGAACAAAGCTGTATTGTTTCTCAGACTTGCTGTTCTGTGTACCCTGAAGCTCTAGGTCTTGTTCCTGATCATATGGCTAGTCAATTACTCCTCAAGTGGCAGCAGCCAGTCCAGGCTTTCCTTGTGGAGCCCAGCCCATGGCTCACACCGCTGCTGAACAATTGTAGCACAGGTTGCAACTGATCAGTTAAAAGGCTCTTGGACTATTCTGAGTGAGACTCCAAGCTCTGCACAAACTTAAAGCATTTGACTAGATGGGGTCTCTGAGGTTAGTGAGGGACTCTGAGTGCTCCTGCCTTGTGGTCAGAGCACCTGCTTCTGGAGGCAGGGTGGAGGACTCTTGGGAACTTTATGATCATGATAGGGTCATCTTGAACCTTATGAACTAAGATCATGATAGGGTCATCTTGAACCCACAGTCCAGGCTATCATGAATAGGTACAACTCTGCTCTACAGGTTAGTTATTCCTTTAACTGTCACATTATTTGTAATCAATGCCTCATTTATTTATGAGCTCTTCTTCCAACTTGTTGTTTGACATGGCTGCAGCATTTTTTCCCCCAAAGGCACACTGAAGGATCTATAGAAGCCATATATATATATATATATATATGGATTCTCACACCTGCTGGCACAGCACAAGCTGCAGGCAGATCCTGAGTAGAGGAGCGAAGGGTGGCATCTTGGAAAGAGACAGCAGCTATGATGTCTGGTACTCATCACACCTGTCTTAAATTCTCTTCCTGATTCAGAATACCAAGGAGTAACCAAGTCTCCCTTAGTTTACAAAGCCCTCAATACTGAAGACCACAAGTTATGAATGATCCAAAGCCAAAACAGGTCATTTAAGAGAAGAATATGTTAGCAGTTTAAGATGAATAAGACAATATGAAAAGAACCACATGGGAGTATTGGTGTCATTAGAATAAAAAACACAATATAGGAGAAAAATGTGATAATGAACTTACAGAATTAATTGATTAGTTGGAAGACAAGATTAAGGGTTTTTATTGCTGCAAGAGAAAAGGAAGGGAAAAAGATAAAATACAAGCAAAAAAATAGAGTATAAGGAGGCCAGAAGTGTCGGCTTCCTGGTAATAAGAGTCCCAGGAAAAGAATGAGGTGCTGAGACCTGGAAATTTGTGAGGTGATGCAGATAATTTTCTTAGAATTCAGGGACATAGAACGTCACCAGTTAAATAACCGATGGCACAATGTTCACCATCATAGGACCTTGCTCTTGTCAGCAATGTTTTACACAAGAGTTTGTAGATTCATGTACATTTCATATCAGAAAATCCATGACATGTGTGTGTGTGTGTGTGTGTGTGTGTGCGTGTGTACACTACACACACTTATACTCTCATTTCCAGATGGGAGCCTCTAACTCCAGGTGGCCTGGCCAAAAGTTCTTTCTGTCTCTGAGTCCACCTGACAGACTCGCCCTCAGGTTGGGCCGGAGTCACAGGCCTGGACTATATTCTCCCTGTTGTCTGTTTGCTGTCCTGCCGAGGCTGCTATAGCTCTGTTTAGTTTTACAGTAACCTTGCTCTTCTGTCGACTGCGGTCAGAGACTGCATCTTTGTAGCTTCTCTGTAGGAGGATCTGTTATGTTGTTGCCGCCATTGTCTGGTCTGTCTTGTTTTAATCTTCTAGTAGAGCAGTGGTTCTCAACCTTCCTAACTGTGCAGTTGTTTAATATACTTGCTCATATTTTGGTGACCGCAACCATAACATTTCATTGCTACTTCATAACTGTGATTTTGCTATTATTATGAACTGTAATGTAAATAGCTCTGTTTTCTTTTTTCTTTTTTTTGTTTTTGTTTTTGTTTTTGTTTTTTGTTTTTTGTTTTTTTCGAGACAGAGTTTCTCTGTGTAGCCCTGGCTGTCCTGGAACTCACTCTGTAGACCAGGCTGGCCTCAAACTCAGAAATCCGCCTGCCTCTGCCTCCCAAGTGCTGGGATTAAAGGCGTGCGCCACCACTGCCCGGGAAAATGTGTAGCCCAGGCTGGCCTCGAACTCGTGATCCTCCTGCCTCTGCCTCCTTCAGCAAATCCTACCGGCGTGTGCCACCACCGCTCGGCTAGCTCTGTTTTCTGATGGTCTTAGGTGAAAGGCTCATTCAACTTCCTGGCTGAGAACTGCTGTACTGGACGGAACCTTGGCCCCAGGAGCCCCTGAAGCTATTGTGTCTACTTAAAGGGCCTATCATAGCATTTATGTTTATTTACTTTTTCTTACTTCATAATTGGTAGCATGGATTAATAGTGTTTTCGGTGTGGAAGTGATCATTTTCAAGTGCACCTTTTAGAAACAGGATACCCATTCCAAAGAAGATTTTTCAGAGGCTCATAGTAATAAAGAATATAGAAGTAGGATTGTTTAGGCTAAAGTGGTAGATAAGGGCTGTGGGCTTTTCTCTCTTGCTTCCTACTTCTCCCGTGAAGACCAGGATTTCGAAGGAAGGAATCACATAGACCATGTGAGATTCAAGATGTGCTGACCTGACTGGATTCCTAGTTTCAAGCAAAGAAGCAAAAGCCTTCATCAAAAAGCACTACATAGCTCCCCACAGCTCTGGAGATACGGAGGATCAGGGTGGATACACCTCCCTTTCTGACTCTTTGGAGGATAAACTTGCAAGCCTTGAGTGACTCAGGCCCCTATCTCTCTCCACTGGGCAGTAGACTGTTCCACCTAGGTTTGCTAGCAGGTTAGCTGCACTTAGGGGTAAAGCTGAGCTGCCATAGGGCTGAGGGGGCCTCTCCCATGGCAGCTCCTGGTCTACACTGCAGCACCATCCCAGGGCCGGAGCATAGTTGCTGTGATAATAGTGAGACACCTTGAACTCCAGAGCTCTCAAGACTGACTCAGTCTCACATGGCTTGTTACACGTGCTGTGTACTTCCATGTGGCAGGGGCAGAGGCTGAATTCATAACATGTTTTCCTGTCCTGCTCCTGCTGCCTAAGGATGAGCCAGGCAGTGTTCCTTGTCTGTTCACTGGGGGCAGGTTTGTGACCATATCCCTGCAAGCTATCCCTGTGAGAGGCTTTGTTTGCTTTTGCTCTAGAGTCCAGCCAGTCCCTGACCTCTAACCCAGAACTATTTGTTCCAGCCGTTTCTCAGTCTGACATTCTAGTTGACAACAAAGCAAAACACAAAACCAACCAACCAACCAAACAAACAAGAAAAATCCACCCTCTCCTGACCATCCCTCTATACTTGGGGGTCGGGGGAGCTGGTTACCTTTATGGTTTAGAGGGAATGAGTCAGTTAGCCTTGAAGCAAGGAGCAAAATGTACTGTAGTTCAGAGACTGGCAGAGTACCAGCAGCTGGGAAACTGTAGGAAACAAGAGAACAGAGACCTGGCCAGAGTCCCCTTTTAGTCCTCCTATGCTGTGTCTGTGAACGCCTAGGCAGGTTCCTCCTCCGACAGATGTTTGAAACCTTCTCAGCAGCATGACCGTGCCTCATGATTATGACATAAGCACATCTTGTAACTGACAGAGGATCTGGCCAAACCCTAAACCTGTTTCTGGACAAAGTTTTCTAAGACCCACTTCCAAACTCAGAAATAGTTGAGGCTTGACGTCAGACTCCTCCTTCAGTTGCTCAGCCTGTCTTTATTTGCATGTGGGCAAAGATTTTGGTAAAGAAAGGAGGAGCCTTATTAGCTGCCATCTCAGTCATGGCTAAGTCATGAGAAATTCTACTACCACAGCCAGTATTTGATACCCCTACTCCTTTCTGTTTACATAGAATGGTGAGAGATTATATGGGATTACTTAAGTATGAGTTTCTGTTAGCTGTAAAATTTAATACAAACCCAGCAATGAGAATGGTGAGGGTCACTTTTCCTATTTGTTCAAAGGTCATGTCCAATCTTGTACCCTTTATATAACACACACACACCTTGAATACACATGTGCTTGCTACACCACATTCTATAACAAGGAAAGGACCACGTGCAGCCTCGAGGACTGGTTTGGGTGTAGAGTATGCATTTCTGCTAGTGGTCCTTGCAGTCCTTGCAGTCAGGCCTGGCTGCTAGCAGTCTCAAAGCTCACAGAATTCAGAAACCTTGGTCTATGCCATCCACTGCAGGCTGCTGCTTATCTCACAGTGTCCAGCAGATGGCGCTGCACTCCGCACCGACGTACCTGTCTGTGTTGGTTGTCAGGAAGTCAAAGAGTTAATACTGTGCGGTCAGGAAGTGGGTAGACTCGCTGAGCAGCTGGGGCATACGCAATCAATGACACACAAGCTTGACAGGGCCTTTGTCAGAAGCAATGGGATCTGCCGTCACCACCACAAAGTGCTTTGCCTGGCTGGCCGGAGATCATGGTTGCTCACCGTTGATGCCTGGCTTTTACAGACAGCATGAGTTCATGCGGAATTTCAGAACCTGGCTGTGACTCAGATTCGCTTTCTGTAAACTAGGGTCACCATTTCCACTTCCTCAGCTTGGGCCATTATTTGAAATTTGAGGTCAGCTCTGGTGCTTACAGAAGGCTTTTGAGTATTTCATAAGTACTATTTCTTTCCTCTTCTTTAAATTTTATTTTGAGATAAGGCCTCACTATAGAAGCCTACTTTCTTGAAACTGCCTGTGAGGATCAGTCTGACCTCCAGTCTACTTGCCTCTGTCTACTGAGTGCTGGGATTAAAGGCACGTCTCACTACCCCACACTCCAGCAACATTTGGCACAGATCTGAAGTATGAAATTGTTATCTCTCAGCCCTTCAAAACTGGGTTAGTCTCAAATATCACACTGCTCAGCCCTTGCCTTGAGTGCAGGAGAATAACCTCCATAGAATGCTTGAAACTTGGACAGTATTAAACTCTTTATATACTGTTTTACTATATATGTATATATCTTATGTATGTGGCTGTATCTTTTGTAGTTTGCAAAACCATAGAAAGTTCAGGCTTCTTTTCCTTTTTTCACAATTGCATTGTTTTAGCAGATCTAAGTTAGTAGATCTTAGCAGCCCCAACATAATTCTTTCGTTAGTGGAGACTTTTATTCTGTCTTAGACATTTTGGTGTACCTGACTTGAAGGCATCGGTCACCTTACATGTTGTGGGCTGTAATGGAGTTAGGGTGGACTGAACACAGTCAAGGCCTGCAGTGTAATTGTCCTTCTGACTGGTGGGTGGGTGGCATATATATAGTGTATGCACACGGGCTAGATGACATACAGCAGACTGGGCCATATGGGACAAGATGAAATGACATCACAGTACTCAATGCTGTAGCCACGTACACCATCTTACAACTTACGAACTGTTTATTTCTAGAAATTTCTATTTAATACTTTTGGAATATTGTTGACTGTCAGGCTAACAAAAATAAGACAGTAAATAAGATGACACTGGCTATCTATTGTTCACATGTACATGTACTTGTATAGAAATTCATGTGAAACTTTCAAAAATTCTTGTGGCGGGAAGCCCCCGAGGGGATTGCTCATGGGGTCAGGGATGACTGTAGCAGGTGTGTTGATGACTGGAGTCAGTCTGTCCCAAAGAGTGTGGCAGAACTGGATTAATATGCAAAAGACACAAGATGTAGTTAGACACGGAGAAACAACAAAGCTGGAAGCACCCCTAGTGCTGAGCAATGACCCAGAAGGGGCTGGGTAACAGTAGCTGGCCTGACAGGGGGTGCAGCACCTCAGGACTCAGCTTTGGGAGGTAGAGGGTGGGGGTTAGGCTCAAGGAGATGTCCTGTGGTTGATGATTCTCTTCCATGCTTCCTGAACTTCTGCTGCTTATATCTGAGGGGATAAACCCCAAGAACTTCCCCAGACTCCATTTCTAATTCTGACATCTCCCTCAGGAGTTTTCTGCTCAGCTAAAAGCCACTTTCAGCTTATGAAACCGCAAGTCTCATTTGCCTTCAGTCTTTTATAGAAATTGTGTGTGTGTGTGTGTGTGTGTGTGAGAGAGAGAGAGAGAGAGAGAGAGAGAGAGAGAGAGAGAGAGAGAGAGAGAGAACGCACATGTGCACTCTGGTTTTTTTGGTTCTTTTGAGTTTTCACACAGGAAAAGAATAATCTTTGGGACAGGAGCCTTCTTGTGGTCTCTCTTGAGTCTTCACCTTGGCCTTACTGGTGTGGGCTCTGGAGGTACCTAGCTTAGTTCTGTCTTTAATGGAGTTAGATGAGGACAGAGGGCAGGGGTGAGTGCGCACACTTGACACCGGAAAGACACAAGAATATGAATTCTCATGTGAGCAACCAATCGAGCAAACACATAGAACACAGACATTTTGCCCTGCAGTACACAGGGAAAACAATGCCCACGTGTGTAAGGTGTTGCTGTGCACGTGTGCAGTGCAATGAGGAAGTTGGCTCTCCTAACCTTTTCTTCCTCACTAAGACAAACACTGGGGTTGAAGAAAATGAGAGAGCTCTGGTTCTCTCTGAATGTGTGTGAATATCCTTTGTGTGTGTGTGGGGGGGTACAGACTGAGACCCTAACACTGTGTTATGACTGACCCAGACATGGGGTACTAGGGACCAGCGAGGCTGAGGAAGAGAACAGCCATTGTCAGTACACACATCCTGCCTCATGTATATTCATGGGTCACCCATCACTTTTCAAAGCAGCATTTCTCAAACTGTGGGTTGCAACCCCCAAAAGATCATTGGAAAACACAGTTAATTTACGTTATGTTTCACAAAGGTAGCAACATTTTACTTATGAATGAGGTCGCTATGAAGGTAATTTTATGGTTGGCAATTACCACAACGTGAGGAATTATTAAGAACCACTGTTTTAAAGGGCTTTTGTTTGAAAAAAGTACTTATTTTACTTATGTGTTTGTGTCTGAGTGTGGATATGGCACGAGTGAGTGCAGTAGCTTGCAGAGGCCGGAAGAGGGCTTCAGATCCCATGAAGTTGGAATGCCTGATATGGTTCCTGAGAACTAACTTGGACTCTCCGGAAAAGCGCAAGTGCTCTTAACCACTGAGCCATCTCTCCAGCCCTGTGTAGCACATTTTAATCTGACTTTGGTAGGTTTGAGTGAGCTTGGGTAAATTCCTGAGCACTTGTATGCGTACCAACCATGTGCCGTATACCACTTAGAATAATGCCTTCAAATTTCTGCTTCTCCCGCCTTTGTAGAGAGACAGAGAAGATTGTTTTCAAGTCTAAAATGTGTTTCATTGCCTTTTCTAGAGTCACCAAGGTTAGATCTCACTTACAAGTCAAGAGGTCTTGCTAGTTGTTCTGTGACCACAGTTCCCAGCTCTCAGGTGAGGGTTAAACCCCTGAATAATTCTCAAAGAATTCCACATTCCTGTAGTACAGCTAAGAGAAAGGCTAGCAATTGCTCCATGTTCTTGAGCTGATTGAGTTTATGTAATTAGAGGATTGTAGAATGTCAGCCAGACTTTTTATTATGCATGCCCCTTCCCTTCCTGAGGACTGTTTGCATAATAGAGATTTCCTGTCTGCATCTTCAGTGTCTAATTCTGTATGGTTGCTCAAGTATTTGTGGCCATGTTTTACTGACTCATGCCCAGATGCCGCTGGTAAAACTGATGACTGTTGAATGAAAAGAAGTCAGCAAGGAAAGCCCAGAAATTGTCCCTAGCCTGCCTCACCGGCTCTAGCTAATTCTTCAGAATAAGTTGCCAACAGATGAACTTTCAGAATTGATAGTCCCACTCACCATCCTTCCTCAGGCTGAGTTGGAAAACGGGTACAGCCCAGGGAAAAGTCAAATGGAAGCGGTCAGTAGTCATGTCAAGCATTCCTAGACCCAAGCTTTGAGTGTCTTGTTGCTTGAAGCTTGTGTCAGCTGATTTCCTAAAGCAAGCCCCTTCTGCTGCAGCTTCACAGGAAATAGCTGAGTCACTGTTGTTCATTTCCCTATAGTTACACCCAGCATCCCCTCCTCTGACACCGAGGAGCAGGATCGGACATGAGACCCACAGTAGAAATAGGCTCTTTGAGCCGGGCGGTGGTGGCACACGCAGTTAATCCCAGCACTTGGGAGGCAGAGGCAGGTGGATTTCTGATCTGAGTTCAAGGCCAGCCTGGTCTACAGAGTGAGTTCCAGGATAGCCAGGACTACACAGAGAAACCCTGTCTCGAAAAACCAAAAAACAAAAAAAAAAACAAAAAAAAAAAAAAAAAAAAAAAAAAAAAAAAAAAAAAAAAGAAAGAAAGAAAGAAAGAAAGAAAGAGGCTCTTTGATGACAACCACCTTCATGGAGCCAGAGCTCTTTTGAAAAGTCTGGGGCTGATTATAAGGTCAGGAGAGCCCCCTTCCGCTGTGGAAAAGCACAGAGCAGAGGGACTCATACAATTAAATGCCCTCCAGCACTGGTCTATGCTGGCCAGACACTCCACTCTCTTTTCTCACAGTGTCTTTGCTGGTTTTCTCAGTGCACTTTTATTTAGTAATTTATTTTATTTATTTATTCACTCATTTAAAATGATGATCACTGCCCTCCTCCCAGTTTCCCCCTCACAGAGTCTTTGCCCCCCTTCTCCACTGGGAGGGTGGGGTCTCTCCTGGGTATGGCACCCTGGAGCTTCAAATCCCTGCAGGGCTAGGTGCATCATCCCCCACTGAGGCAGACAAGGCAGCCCAGTTGGAGAATGAATTTTGCAGACAGGCAACAGCTTTAGGGACAGCCCCATCCCCCATCCCCCATGCTCCAGTTGTTGGAGGACCCACATAGAGCTGAGCTGCACATGTGCCAGGGACCTTGATCCAGCCTGTGTATGCTCTTTGGTTGGTGGCTCAGTCTTTCTTAGAGAGACAGACTCTCTTGTCCAGGTTTCCTGTGAGCTCTCTATGTAATCATGGATGACCTTGAACTTCTGATCCTCCTGCCTCTACCTCCCAAGTCCTGGGATTATGACCCTGTACCACCAGTTTCTTTCTGCTTCAATTCTTGTCCTTCAAAGTACCTTATGCTCCTTCTGAAATGTATACGCAGTGTCCTCAGGTCATTCTCCTGGTACATCATGTCTCTAACTGATTGGAGGTTCTTTCAGGTAAAACTGTTGACTTCAAATGTCTTTTGTCTTCACCCTAGTTGCTCCTGCTCATGGAGCAGCTGTGCTGGTATTATCTGGTCTAGGACATCACTCATTTCCTGCTTGTGGCAACCAAATGGCCTTTGAATGAAATGAGCTCAGAACAAAACCCCTTCCTCTAGTGGGCCCAGTGGCCCTTAGAATAGCCAGGACATGCACACTAATTAAATTTCATATTCTACCTCTACCCAAACATGACTTGCTGGGATCATCTATTAGATGACAAATCTGGATGTTTCTAGTGCATGGTTGCTGTTTGCCACATGCTTCTTGTTCAGGTTTCCAGGTAACCGTAATGGTTGTGAGCTTCTGGGGCAGGAGAGTAGAAATTACCTTACCTCTTGGTAAGTGGTTTTAAAAATATAACTGCAGTTGAAAGCTATTAAAGAACAGTCTTTCCAGTTGCTACAGCCCGGTTTGTTTTGTGATAAGATTCCCCCTGTATGGCTTCAACAGAAGGCAAGTTGAAAAGATAAAAGATCGTTTTTTTTCTTTGTAGGGCCTTCCATGTGGGGTGTGGGAGGGAGACTGCTTGGGGAACTGGCCTCTCCTTCTCTCCATGTGCTTGTTAGCCATGTGTGGGACAAATTCCCCTTCAACAACTAACTGCAAGCTGTGGGATGGACAGTTTACCCTCTTGGGCCCCACCAAGTGTCAAAGACCTTGAGGGGAAGGGGTTGGAATACCCACAATTTTTCTGCCCACTCTCATTTCCATTTAAAAATTGCCAGGGAAATGGGCCCAGATCATGGGCCTGTTTTGACTTGACATAGTTGCCAAGTGACTAATCCCTGAAGCCTACTCTGGGGCAAGCAGCACCAAGTGAGGCCTAACCTTCCAGTTTGGGGAAGTGGAGGAGCAGCGTCTCTGTCTCAGCATGGGGTTTCCCTTCCTCAGAGTAGTGAGCATGGATCTCATGTTTATAAAATCTGAGGTTCTATGGCACCTTCCTATTAGGATGGAGAAGTGTGAGTAGGTATATGGTTCTCAGTAGACCTCATTTTTTGTGATGTATTTCTTTGACATTAAGTATTCACAGTTATTAGTTGCTAATGGCTGCTAAATTAATCTCACATCTTCTTTAGCATTTTCGACCCATGTGTGCTGCCTAGAGTAAAAATGATGCCAACATTTATGTACAGCCATCATATCACCACCCCTGGTACCTCCCCTGAAGGTCTTGCCCATAAGCTTGCACATCTTTTAGTATACACTGCTTCTCATAGTTGATGGAGAATGGAAGAATAATAACTTCCAGGTCTTAAACAAAAATGTCAATGTCCATCTTACATAGTGAGTCTATGTAGAACCTAATTAGAATATGTATGCATGGTTTTTAGGAGACACAAGATGGGGTCATACAAGGTGAACTATAACTACAAATATGTTTGGTGTTTATTGATTCTATGAAAATGAGAATTCCAGGTTGTCCTCAAATCAAAAAAGAACTTCAGTCGTTGCCTTTCAAGACTCTTGAAATACTAGGCTCATAATTTTCTTAATTAGTTGGAGCCCTGTAAGTGTGGAATGACAGAAACCATATTGAGGCACCTTGAGGCTTGACAAGACCCAGGTTCCCAGCAGGATTTAACTGAGTCATATCCCTGTTGGGTGACGTTTCCCCAGGGGGCTCAGAGAAGCAAAAGCCTGTCAGCAGCCTGAGAGTCCTTACAAGTCAAAACCACCAAGGCTCATTCTGTACCTTTGTCCTCTATACAGCCCAGAAATAAAGACTGTTCAAAGCTATAGATAAATATTAAGTCCTGCAGTGGTGGTTGATGAAATATTTCCAACATTGATCCTGTGTGTTGTTGTTGTCATCCTAAGTGTGTGCGTGGCTTGTTAGTTTAACATAGTAAGCAAGGTGTCTCATGCAGTTATAGAAGTGGACATTTGAAGGACTATAAGCCCAAGGCTGATGACAGCTCCAGCTAGAGGGTAGCATGCCTGCCTGTCCATGGGCCAAAAGACAAAAAAAGGGACATCCACAGAAAAAAAATTCCAGTGTGGGTGGATTTCAAAGTATAGAGCAGCGTTCCTTTTAGGCGTTGAGTGCTGGAGCTTAGTTTATGATTTTACACATTCATCCTCTGGCTGGATGGCTGCAGGCAAACAAAACAGCTCATTAGGAAAATAACCAAAGAGCTAAACATAATAGAGGAAGTAGCCTAGGCGCAGATCCTGGGCAGATGAGAATGGCTCATAGAGCTTCATAGACGATCAGAGACCAAAGCAAAGCAGTGTGTCTGTTTCTCTGAGACAAGCCAGTCAGGGCTTTGTCAAACCAGGAAGGGAAGAAGTTTCAAAGGACCTTTTGTAGAGCATATTCCGCTCTGGCCCCTGAGATTCAAATCAGGATCTGGAAACTTGTGTAGCAACCACCTGCATGTATAATGCTTAGAGACAAGCCAGAGGTCTGCCTCTCCCCACCCCGCCTACTCCGGGCCTAATGACACTACCTTTCTCTTTATGAGCTTTACAATTTCCCTATTGCTAGGAAAGAGATTGTTTAAAGAAAAAAAAGAAAAGAAAAAAGAAAAAACCTCCCAATTGTAATATAAGATATAAAAATTGTTGGCTTATGGTAGATAATATTTTTTGTTAGATGTTTGCTGCAAACTATATAGGAAATGTATTTTTTTTAGCTAAGACATTTAGTTTCTATTATAGATTATACCACCTGAGGACAATAAAAACAATGCATTAAAATACATCATAATATATAATAAATATATTGTTCCATGGGCTTCTAACAAAATTTCAAACAATTATCTGTCTGTCTGCCTGTCTGTCTGTCTATCTATTATCTATCTGTCATTTCTAAACAAAACAGAACTATGAATAGATCAACAGTAAACTTATTAAATATGAAATAAAACAAAACTCATAGTCTCATTTATTTTTGACCTGTGGTTGCTTCTGTTAGCTCATACCGTTGATGTATACTATTATTTCTTTCTTTTCCATAAAATGATCTGTGATGCTTCTGTGTTGTTTCCCACCTTCTGTATTACAAACTCATTCAGAAAACCTGGGTTCTGAGTCTCCCTGCATTGTCAGTTCTTTTTCTGCTTAAACAACTTAGAGTTTTCAGAACTCAACATCAAGGGATATGGGATCTAGACTTGATTGTAAGAAGACTATGCCAAAGCATGAGGCCAAAGCCCTCAGCCCATCCTGGCTCAGGTCTTAACTTCTTACTCTGTAGCCTTTGGTTGGTCTGTTCGGTTTCTCAGCTTGTGAAGCTGCTGCCCTCCCACAGTTGCTATGGACACTGTTTAAACACTGTATTAAACACTGTTAAAACATAAATATGTATTATTAGTAGTAAAGTTTTTATTTTCTACCAAGACAAGGGAACACTGATGGTCACTCATTTGGTTTGTTTTCTTCCTGTGCCTGACATTTATTTAACATGCTTCCCCTTTCTATTTTTGTACATGGATCTCTTAGAATTTTGTTAGGTTTAAAATGACTGTGTCATTATTGAGTCATGACTGAGTCAGACATGGAGAACAAGCATAAGCGAAACTTGGGGCAGAATTGTATCAAACCCACTAGGAACTAACGTTATAAAGTCAGTGCTCAATGGGGACACAGAACTCTTGCTTCATTGTAAAGTGCCCAGTGAAACCCCACATTGGAGTTATAAGCAGAAGATACTAGGGTATACATCTACCTCTACAGCACTGGCAAAGTTACAAGCATCAGCTCCACAGGCTATTTAACCTGCAGGTCTGGTAACCTATGATCATCCTTGAATACAAGAGGATCAGCAAGCTGAACAAAGGAGGCCACCAGTGAATCAGACCTATGGTTATGCAATGGCTTGCCTTGCAGTTTGAAAAGCTTGTTGACAATTCTGCTTGCTTCTCTCTCTCTCTCTCTCTCTCTCTCTCTCTCTCTCTCTCTCTCTCTTTCTCCTTTCATTGAAGTTTCTTGGCCCAGAAGGGTTGAATCTCTGTCCAGGGTCCATGTCTAAACTGAATTCCTTAGGCATTGGTCATCATTACCTGCCTTGTTTCTATTGTGATTGATGTATTTATAAACCAGTAGTTCAAGTTCATCTGTAAAGTCTAACTGGTACTGGGACTCTCGTGGTTTGGAACCATGGCCTCATTTAAAAACATGATAGAGCCCTCAGCCTTTTTGCACAGTGATGGTGTGTGTGCTTGAGAGCATAAGGCAAAACAAACAAGACACCAAGAAGACCAAAAAACTAATTATTTATATAGTACATATACATATATAGTACATATACATATATACACATATATGTATATACACATCTACACATACATATATATACATATACACATATACACTCGAATACCTACACATACACACACACACACACACAGTTTTCAAAGACATTTAAAGTATGTGATTCTTTCACAGATGGTTGTTTATGTTGAGAACTGCTGGCAGATTTAGTAAGTATTTTATATTCAAAATATTCAAGGAATTACACTTTATATAGTTATTTTAAGGTGTTGACAGCAATTGTTAGCGACTGTAGTCATGAAGGTTTGTGAAGAGAGGAGGTTCTAGACTTCAGTCACAGTTCAGTAAAGACATTCAGATCTTTTCCATCCAGAGTTGTGGACTTTCTGACTTTTGTCCCAGTAGTTCTTCTTCATGTACTAGGGTAAGCACCCCGCCATAGTGGCCTCCTTGCTAGTAATTCAGAGCACAATCACATGGTCAGCACTGCCCATGTCTTCTTGGTATATCTACTTTCAAAACCTAGGTTTTAAGAATTGGGTAGTGGTGGCTGGGAGATGGGGTAGGTCACTCAGTAATGTGCTTGCTATGTAAGCATGAGTTTAATCCCTGAAACCCAAGTAAAAAAGTCAGAACTGGTGGCACACACTTGTAATGCCATCACAAGGGATATGGAGATAAGCGGGTTCCTGGCACCTGCTGGCTAGCTAGTCTATCCTACCTGGAGAATTCTAGGCCAAAGAGAGATACTCTCTCATAAAACAGGGTGGCCAATGACTGAGAAATGACTCCATGGGTTGATCACACATGAAACAAATTGGCTTTTACAGGTTGTCCTCAATGGGCAGCTTTTTGTAGTGTGCACTTAATAGCAAGCACTGGTGAAGTTAGACTGGCCTGTTCACTGTACTTGCGCTGCTGGCTTTGCTAAGATGACCCAATATCTATACACAGATGAGAAAACTTTGAGGGCATCCAGGCTTTTAAAAAGACACTGAGAAGGTTGGCACAGAAATGGGTCAGTAGCCAGATAATGTCAGCTGAGGGCTCCATCGTCAGTGGCGGTAGAATGGTGAAGAGAATGGGAACAACCGGATTCAGTAATGAACCCAGCTCACAAAGGCATTAGGAAAACCTCAGCCCCAAAAGAGTCCTTAACCTGGGCAGAATGTGGGCTTGATGAAAGCATACCTTACCAGCAAAGAGCCATTGCATGATAGAAATGCAAAAAGTTAAAAATGCAAGAGAGGTGGTTCATATGGGTAATGAGGCCTAGGCATCGTGATTGACATGTTCAAGGCTAGCTCAAGCAAAATACTGAGACATTGTCAAGATAAATAAGCAAATATAGTCTAATCTCTTTTTTTCCTCATAGAGTAATGGCTTTATTTTGAGGAGGCAAAGGATAAACTGATTTTTGAATTTGGCAGTTTCTATCCATCATGAAAGCAAAAGGACTTAATGGCTCTTAGAAGTCACATGCCATAACCTGTTTAATGAAAGAGTCTTAATTTTGGAATAATTTTTGAGAGAGATTGTTATCAATGTTTTTTAAGTGTGTCTATTAAGGTAATTTTATTGGGGGAAGGTTTCTGCCCCACTCTTTCCCATTTAGCTCTCGAGTAAACAACACAGAGATGTCAGAATTTATTAACAAGCTGCAAGGCTAAACTGGGCAGGTTCTGAGACTACTATAACTGTAGTATACTCAGATAAATACCCTGTTACTTGCCAGCTGAGCCTTACTCTGTTGGATGTGTGTTGTAAGAGCTCAAGGTCTATTCTGCCTCACGGTGACTTCCTTCTTTCAGTTCCTGCATCCTTCTCCTCATGGTCCCTACCGGAGAGCCCCTACCGGATCCGAAGTCTTGCCTTTCTCTCTCCTCTGACCTGCCAGAGACTACTGGGGAGCATTCTCTACAGCACATTGGTCAGTATGATGCCCACGCCTAGACTGCAACCTGATTTTGGGGCATAAAACTCAGTATCTGAATACATAGCACATGAGACCAACCTAAACATCTCTGTCAGTAACTTAATAAATTTTAATGTGCAAGGATAGGTATGCATTATGTAAAATATGTATGCATATACTTTGTGGTTCTTTCTGTCTGGGAGTGTGCTATTAGGTACCACATACAAAGAAGCTAGGTAAACATCACTTTTCGACAATGAATGAAAGGGTAATAGAAGGCATACTACCCGTGTACTCATGCTTCCTTGTTTGTCCCTGAGTCATGAAGGCAGTATTTCCACATAAATATCTGAGTTTACAAGACCTTGAGTATAGGCTGAGTCAAAACCACACACACAAAGGGATAGCTATTCAGATGAGAAGGTAAAATAAGGTTTAGGAAATGTGGAGATGAAAGCATATCCATATAATAAGAAGTCTACTTTTAAAAGTACCCCATCTCCAAACTGGAAAAGATGTAGTCGTGACAGTGGAAACCCCCAGCACTGTGTACGGTTGACCACTGGCCCTGGACAATGGGTCTTATGGACTCCTGCAGCTGTTAGAATGGTTTCTCAATGCCATGTGCTTTATAGGAATGAGTGCTTTCTGTCACTTTCTTTTGATATCTACACTTCTTACGAGCAGCATGTTCTCATTCATTCTGTGCTGAGCATGGGAACAGCATCTAGTGGGAAGTCGCCTGCTGTGCTGAGTGCTGACGCCGTACACACTCACATGTGCTGGGCTCCAACTCAGCTTCCTTTTTCCCTGTTCACTGAGGTTCCCGACTAAAGCTCAGCCATGGCTCTACACAGAGACACAATTTTCCATTTTGACCATGGGAAAAATAGCATCATCAAATTTCATTAGAATTTATCTTTGTAATGTTGTCAATGGAACTCTGAAACATTTATGGTTCTTTGCTCTCATGAAGAATGTGTTCCCTGGTTTGCTTTATAGAAGTCATTTCCTTCCTGCAATGTTAAAAAACAAAAAAACAAAAAACCAACCAAACAAAAAATCCCACTGCACACAGAGTTCTGGGAACTGTAGAAGGATTAAGAATGACCTTTAGCTGGGGAGTGAGGCAGCTCCAGAAGATTCTGACCTAGTTTCTTTTCATATGTATCATGTTGCACCTCTGTGGAAAACTCAGGCAAAGTCCCATGGCAACCTCAGGAAGATCCTTAGAATTTACAGCACACTGGTTCAGTTCTGCAAACTCCAGGGTAAAATCCAGCTAACATCTACTGAGGGTGTCAGCAGTCAAAATAGGGCTGGGTTTCTCTGTAGGAGGGCACATAAGCGGATGTGCTGGTGTGGCAATAATACACTTTTCTTACACTGGCTAGTGCTGATAGCTGAAAGAGCACTTTGACAGTAATGTCATTTGAGTCCCCAGACAGAGGCTTACAGAGCAATATGACACTTAGGTGCTATACAATTATGTAACATAATTAATACAGAAGAACACTCCTATCAAACAATCTTGTATATATTGAACAATTAATAAAATAGCATGACAGTTAAGGGTTGGATCATGTTACACAAATAAGAAAAGAAATGAACATTTAAAAACATCTACTGTGAACTGGTACAAAACAGACACATAGACCAGTGGAACAGAGTATGGGACCCACAGGCGGACCTATCCAAGTTTTTAAGTTATAGCCACATAATCTTTGACAAAGATGTCAAAAACTCAGATTGGAAGAATAACAGCCTCTTTTACAAACGGTGTTGGAAAGGTGAATATCCACAGGCTAAAATAATGAAACCAGATCCATATTTCTTACCTTGCACAAAAATCAATTCAAAATCCAAGCGCACACGCGAACACTTCAAGATACAGGCAGAGGCAAGACGTTCTCAACAGCACAGGAAAGAGTCCCATGGACTGATGAGTGAAATGAAAAGCTCCTGTGTACAAAGGAAACCATCAGCAGAGACAACCTCCAGCACGGAAGAAAAAATCCTTTCCAGCTATACTTCTGAGAAGGGATTAATATTCAGTCTATTAAGAGCTCCAAGAATTAAACCAAACCACCAAACCATCCAGTCAATAAGTGCACTAAAGAAGTGAAGACAGTTCTCAAAAGAAATATGAAATACATATTTGAAAAAGGGCTCAACGTTCCTAGGCATCAGGGAAGTACAAAGTCAAACTGCCCCGATGGTCTAGATTATCCCAGCCGCAGTGACTGTCATCAAGGAAACAATGGCAACCACTGGCAAGGAATATGGGCAGCTTCCCATAGACCTCCATCATCCCATCACCCTCTCCACTCTCACTGTTAGACTGCTGCAGGCCATAGATCTTATTATAGTTATTTGTACATTTTTCTTCTTACCGATGTTACCATGTGTTCTTTGAAAGTAGGTCTTTTACTCATTTTTATATCTTCTTCAGAAGCATTTTTCTTCCCATAGTGTTTTGCATCTCTCCTCAATAAATGTTTTGGAGTAAAGATAATTTCTCATAATTCAGGGGTTTTATGAGCTGGAGAACCTGGAAAAATTAGCTTAGGCTAGCCTCAAAGTTGCTATGTAGTCAAGGATGTCTTTAAACTTCCAATTTTCTTGCCTGTGCTTTCTGAGTGCCTGGATCACAGATGTGGTTTATTTCAGGTCCATGTAGTGCTGCGGACAAACCCAGGGCTTCACAAATGCTTGGCATTTGTCCAATTGAACTACATCCTTGGCACCCAAAATGACTTCTTAAGGTATGAAATTTTTGATTTAAAAAGTCCATCTGCAAGAAAGCCCGGGAGCTGCTAACTGTCAAATCACAGAATCTGTCCAATATGGTGACTAGACATACAGATAGGGAAGGGCATGAGAGCTAAGATCTCCCTCCATACTCCTCTGACTGGTAATGAGAGCACCAGGGATGCTCCTCTGAAACACAGGGACCAAGGATGCAGACAGGACACAGCAGGAATGCAGAGCCTCCCCTGGGGCCTGGTTCTGTTTTAAACAGAAAGAAAGGATGGTCAGACAGATGGCAGGAAGTTATTGGGCAAGCTATGTTTACTTTCTCTAAAAATAGACATCCTATTTAGAAGGTTAACACTGAATATAAAAAGTGAAATGGCAGACAGCTTTGCAGCAGCTGGGCATATTAAAGCCACAAGTAAACAAAACAACAACAACAAAGACGGTCATCCATCCTGTTCCTATCTAAAGGCATGTCTGGGTAGCCCACTCATCTGCAGGGTCAGAGGGTGTAAGCAGTAAGAGCCAGTCTGCAGACTGCAGCCCAGTTTGCACCTCTGACTCATCCTAGGGAGCCAGGAGAGAATCCTTTTCCTTTAGAAATCAGCAATACTTCACATGTACTTACAAGCACCAACCTCAAACAAAGACACAGCCCCAAAACACCAACACTAAAGAAACTTTGTAGTTAAAAGTATGAAGGATAAACTCTGAAATTTTCTATTACATATATTATTGGGGAGGTGGCACATGTGTGTCACAGCACTTGTGTGACCATCATAGGCCTTAAACTTGGGACATCAGGCTTGTCAGTAATCAGTTAGAATGACTAAGCTATCTTGCAAGCCCAAGACATTCTTAGGAAAGAGTTTATTTAAAAGAACTACAAAGACTACAGAGAAAAAAATATAAAAATATATACACATATTTGTCTATACTCTCAAAAAACGAAAGTAACTTAAGCTCTCTGGCTCTGGGCAGCATTCCCCACCTTCAGGTAATTACTCAGGTAAATGTTCTCTACCAGACCAACGACTCAGCCACAAGGTGTGCTCTGTTCACCTCTGTAGTGATTATCACTTTTTCTTACCAGAATACATTAGGAATTTAAATTTAAAAATAGTTTTGAATGAAAATGCTAGAACATCTGGGTTTGTACATTATATTTTTTATTTGTTCTCTACTATCTGTGAGACTTTTATTTTATATATATATATATATATATATATACATATATATATAATATATGTATATTATTTTATAATATACATATATTTATTATATATAATATATAATACATTATATATTATATATATAATATATATAATGTAATATATATATATTATATATATATATATATATATATTTTTTTTTACTTTTATGTGTGTAGGTATTTTGCCTGCATACATGTCTGTGTGAAGAGTTAGATCCCCTGGAATTGGACTTACAGAGAGTTGTGAGCTGCCTTGTGGTTGCTGGAATTGAATCCAGGGGAAGAGCAACCACTGCTCTTAACTACTGAGCCATCTCTCTAGTCCCCTGTTACATTGTATTTTACTTAGTTTTTGTAGTGATTTTTTTTGTAGCCTTTTTTTCTTGCATTGTTTAGTTAGACTTTAAATTGTTTAAGGGTTAAATGAAATGAAACATAGTAGGAAACAAATAAAAGGGAAATAGAGAAAAGATTAAGTAAAAGAGTGCTGAAAGAAATGGAAGATAATGAAACCGTCAGAGTGATGAAAACCACATTAGAGCAGATACTGTGGACATGCACCCAGTGATGGGTGGAGCTCAGAGCAGGGAGAATAGATAGCATTTAAGCAGGGGCACAAATAAATGAAATTAAGGAAAAAGATGACAGCCACCTGCCAACCAGGGATAATGGTTGTCTTTAATTAAATAGAGTTCAGAATATAGGGAACAGGAAAGAAAGGCTGAAGTAAAATTGAAATTATGGTGAAGTCAGGTATGGAACAGCTCTGTACATAAGAGGTTTCAGGTGACAAAACCATGACTGAGGTGACCAGTAGGGAAGCACACACTAGGCTCTGACCCATAGAAACAATATAAGGACTTTATGAACAGCTCTGCAGAAAAAGCAAGTTTCATATAAGGGGAAAAAGAGCAGGCTGATATTGTTTTGTTTTTCCAAAGAACTACTTAATTAGCAAAGGGGGAGAAGCAAGGAATAAAACTTTGGTAAGTAGTGATCTAAAATACAGAAAAGGGAGGCAAAGGCAGAGCTTTGGGTCCTTTTCAACCTAGGGCAAAAGAAAGGCATCCAGAGTCTTGGTTAAAGAATCGAATGCACTGCTGTAAACCACAGACATAAACATCCAGCAACATGGACGTGTCGTGGAGCACAGACCCAAAGCCGGGAGAGCGAATGAAGTCACCTCCATTTCTTCCTCTTGAGTCAGAGCTGCCTCTGAAAATTGCCGATTTCAAGGAACAAATTTAGTTTCTTGCTTCTAGAAGTTAACAATGTAAAATTAAGTTTTTTAAAATTTGGAATGTATTTCTGAATCTTTCTGAATTAAAGAATCTTTCATGATTTTAGGTTTTTAGGAGGTCTTACAAGGTGAAGGGGGCAGACTGTGGAGAGCTCACTTACTAAATGTGAGACACTTAGAGAGTGAGAATTCCTCTGGATGTTGTTGGTGCAAATTCCAGATTTTAGTCTCAGGGGTGATTATGATTTAATATTAAATATTGTATTATCTGTATATATTAAATACAATTTAATATTTAAAAGAAAAATAATGATAAAGCAGGCAACTGTTAACAAGAATGAATGAGGTCGTGACGGAGTAACGTTAGATCAGGCAATGTTGTTAAGTTAAAAACTGACATTTGATATTTGATACAGGAGGAACAAAACCACTGCATGAATATGTGTACTCTTGTAGTCACTTCTACAACCAGTTGGGGTGGGGATTTCTACTTTTACTATGTCCAGTGTCCACTGTTTGGGCTTTTCTCAGAGCGTATTTCCTTTCATTTTCTGTTTGTTCTAATTCTTTTGTTTGTTTGTTTGAAACAGGGTCTCTCTATGTAGCTCTGGATGGCCTGGAAGTCACTATGCAGAGTAGGCTGGCCTCAAACTCAAAGAGATCCACCTGCTTCTGTCTCTCAAGTGCTAGGATT
Organism: Rhabdomys pumilio; assembly: GCA_030674055.1. NCBI lineage: Eukaryota > Metazoa > Chordata > Mammalia > Rodentia > Muridae > Rhabdomys > Rhabdomys pumilio. The sequence goes on along the minus strand of JANHMN010000014.1, from coordinate 1,085,781 downwards.
AAAAAGGCACGCACCATCACATCCCACCTAGCTCCCCAATTGTTAAAGATCTTGTTAGCTATTCTTTTCCCTATACAAATTGTTTTTGTTTTGGAATTAAATTTTTTTTTAAACATATAATCACATAATTCCCAGTAAGAGGAAGAACCTTTCTTCCACTTCACCATAGTCCTTGGCTTGATCATCCTCAAATCCATGGCCTCTTTTTCTTTATTGGCACATACAGGAGTGCATAAGTCTAAAAAACAACCTGCTTAAGTCTGTTTAGTATTGTATATGTTTCTGATTTTAGGGTTAACCGTTTAGTGTTAGGGGACTCATCCTGGGATGACTTGTTCTCCGTCTCTCACTAGTTGTCAGTTGTGATTTTTGTAATGGTTTCTGTCTGATGCAAAAAGAAATTTTTTTTGTTTGTTTGTTTGTTTGTTTGGTTTGTTTTTTGAGGACCTTTTTGTTTAAAGTCCTGGACTTATGTGTGGGTCTAAGGATAAGCATTTGGAAAGCAGTTAGGAATTATATTAGTTTAGTAAGGGTTCTTCTCTATGATTCATGCTCTCACTAGCCCTGGAGAGTTGGTTAGGTTTCCATTACCATAAATGATTTCTGTCATGTTGAACATGCCTTAAATCCAATCAGTAGCTGTTGGTCACCTCCAAAATATAAGTGCTACTGCTACTGTGCTGTCAGGGATATCTCCATGCTCCATCGCTGTGGTTCACAGGCCTCACAGCCTGGGAGGACTGATTCCCTCCCTCCCTTCAGAGCTTCCCATACTGTGTACATCCTAGGGAGGAAGTTTCTGGGTCAGATCCATCTCAGAGTACACTTCTGTCAACAGACCAAAGAAGACAAAGGTCACGTTTTCATTTTACTCTCGATCACCAGTAAGTCACAGGCTGGGATTAGGAAGACAATCAGGTCAAACCACTTGACTGAGAGTTTTCTCTGTTAGCTCATGTTCCCTCCCCCCATCCTGGCCGAGTTGCTGGTGATAGTCAGGACCTGTTGTCCAAACTTGAGTCTTCTGCCCTGGCCTGCTTCTGCTGTCAGGCTGTGCTCTCATCAGATAGGCCTCAGTATTTCGTCTTTAGCATCAGCTTTACCTCAGCATTCAATTTTAGTACCTGGCAGCTGTTTTTGCTTGCACTGAGATTTGGATTGTAGACCTTTTGAAGGCAACAATTCTAACTTTTTTTTTCTAGGTGTCAGTATTATTATAGGTTGAATGTGCCATGTTTTAACAGATGAATGATTTCTACAAAGGCAGGAGTCCTAGAGGCAAGCCCTCCTACTTCTCAAGCTTGATCACCTGTAATGTTCTCTCTCTCCGTGGCCTGGGGCAGGCAACCTGGGGCAGGCAATCAGAGGCAGGCAATCAGAGGCAGGATGCTGACAACCATCAGAGTGCTGTATAGCATTCAGTTCACAGTTCTAGGCTTTCTTGGAAAACTCTTCAGAAATAAGAGTTCAATTCTATGTTTTATTTTTTACGAAAAGACATGGGCATAGGGTTGTCATCCCAGTCCTAAAGAGACTATGGTCAAAGGGCTGCTGTGGACCCAGCAGAGAAATGTCTGAAATGTTATGTAAGCCAAGTCTGCACCTCAAATATTGGGTTATAAACTACTGGCTTTCATCTGGGTTCTATTTCTTTCCCTCCTTTCAGTCTATCACCCTTCCGTAAGGACATTTTCTCAGCCTTGGAACAGTTAGGCCTGCTGAGGAAAAGGGGGATCCAGCCAACAGCCATGGAGTAAGCTATGAAGCAGATTCTCTGGACAGGTCAAGGCCTGACATAACTGCAGATTCAGCTGATGGCTTGAGTGTAACATTTTGAGGGATATTAAACTAGAACTACCCAGTTAAGCTGCTTCTAGAGTCCTGATCCCCAGTTACTGCATGTGATAATAGATGTTTGGTATTTTCTAAACATGTAAGTACAACCACAGATTTTTAAGTAACTAGGTGCTGGTAGAGGACACTCATAATGAAGACAAAGGGGCAATTTTAGAAATTCCCTTGTAATATTCATCATGCAAATTTTAGGTCATTGCAAATTTTAGATCACTACCACACCAGACCTTCTAGGAGATAGGAAATGGTGCAATTGGCCTTTCTGGAGTTCCACAGTGATTCAACTTTCCCCTTTGCTTTTTAGAGATAGGAGACCAAAAGATGCACAAAACCTCCATTTCTTTTTGAAAAATGTTATAAAAGCTATATATCTTTAATCTTCTAAAAGGGATTAGAATAGCTAACAATGCTAGAAAGTTCTTGTTGCTAAAATGAAAAGATATCATGAGCCGCAGTTGTGGAGTGATTGCCACTTTTTGAGCATGAGGGTCAGTTATGCTATAGCTGAATGCATAAAGGTCAAGGCAAAGGTGCCGCAGTATAGAGTCCCCTTTCTCAGAGCTGAAGGGAGCTCCACACACAATGCTACAAAGGCTAGGAACAGAGGCCCCATCAACAAGTGGGAAGCAAACCTGGCCATTGGTGGATGGCGTCGCAGGGTGCACTGGGAATGGAAGGAATGGGAAGTGTACTAGCAGGAGTCCTAGAGGGCCACTAGTGACTCAAGAACTAGCCTCAAGTGAAGGGCTGTGCAAGCCAAAGACAGTGTTTACTCTCTGGGAGGAGACAAAGCACTGAAAACTAACTCAGAGCGCAGGCAGGGTGGTGCAGATTTTACCTTCCATGCAAAAGGTTTACTTCAGTTCTCTTTGGGAAAAACTAAACCCCATGGAAGGAGAATGTAAGTGGCCAGTGAGGAGATGTTAGTGGGCCCCTCTTGAGGACTGGCACCAAGTCAGAAGACAGCTCCTAAAGCAGGCTGGCCAGAACTGGGGTCCAGTAGTAATATCTGACATGTATTCTTGTATGTTACTCATCCAGTATGACCCTTTGACACCCATTTCTTCTCTGAAGGTCATCCCACCTTTCACTAAAAGTAGTTTAAAGCAAGAGTCCATTGATGCCTGTGAAATGTTGCCAAGTAGCAAATAAATCCTGCCATTTGCCTCCTTCTCTAGCCCTTTGGCATTTTCTTCTTGTCTGGTTCCTTGTTTCCTGCTCACCCACCAACGGCATTGTTAGAGCTGCATCACACAGACGGCCTGACTACTGACAGCAGAGAGAGCTGGTGACAACTTTAATAGCACAGGCGTTCTCTTTTTCTGCGTGGCCTACATTTCTTGCTCAGACTACAGAAGTGTATACTCAGACAGACAAGGTACCAGAGAGCTCAGCAGTTCTTTCCGTGTGCTCATTATGCACCAGGCTCCCACCTCCTGTAAGACAGGCATCATGACTAATCCTGGGAAACAAAGTCATCAGCCTTCCCCTGACCAGATTTTCTATGTGAAGTCTTGGGCCAGTTTGAGGTTCATTGGCCTGTTAAAATGGTATCAGTCAATTTTGGCAACTTTCCTCTATGGAAGTAGCAACACAAGAAGACCACTAGATGGAAACCTCAAGTACCAAAATGCCTCTGATAAGGCCAGGAACCAAAATGCCTGGTGCTCAGGAGTAAAGTGTTCATGTCTCTCTGGCTTCACCTTTAAGGCAGAGCAGCAGTTGGGAACAAATGCAAAAGCAAAAGCAGCAGGCCTGGCAGGGCTTTTGCTAATGAGAAATGAACTGGATAAAGGGTGCTAACGGCTTTGCCAAGTGGTCTGTTTCCTCCTGGTTCTCCATGCTGCTTCCTTGGGAGGGTTACTTGTCCCCTCATTACTATGCTCATCATTACTCATTCTCAAGTTCTACTTGTGTCAAATTCTACACATTTGATCCTGTTGGGATCATTGTGCATAATACCCATTTGCTTTGTTCAGTGGCATTTTCCTGTTTCTAAGCACAAAACTGAGGCGCACATGAATACTTGAACACAGAATGGTATGATGAGGAACTAAAAAAAATTATGCAACAAGGATTAACAGAGGACATCCTGACAGCTTTTGTTGATGTCCCAAGATAGATATCCCTGAGATAGAAGTCACATTCTGAAGCATTTGTTTTTTTTGGGTTTTTTTTGTTTTTTTTGTTTTTTTTTTTTTTTGGTTTTTCGAGACAGGGTTTCTCTGTGTAGTCCTGGCTGTCCTGGAACTCACTCTGTAGACCAGGCTGGCCTTGAACTCAGAAATCCACCTGCCTCTGCCTCCCAAGTGCTGGGACTAAAGGCGTGAGCCACCGCGGTCACCACCACCTGGCTCTGAAGCATTTGTTAATGAGGACTTGGTAGAGTATTTTGGAGCAAGCCTAGTCTCCCTCCCCTTATTACCTGGCTCCTCTTATGTGTGTAATAGTGAAGAGTCAGTTGATGTTAGACTTCCTGTAGTTTATGTACAGAGCAGAGGCATGGTCTTCTTTACCACAGGTTAATGGAAAAGCTTCATGGTGGCCTCTTTGAATGATCGGTGATTCCTTAAGCTAGTTGAGGGACTTTGAAGGTAGGTCTGTGAGTCATGCTTGATGTTTGTCAGAGTAAGGATGCATCTGGGAAGTTGCTGCACCCCTAATGAGAGTCATGGTGCTCATCTAAGGATGAAAACCCAGATTTCATTTCTCTAGTTTATATGATCTATTTAAAAAGAGGCCCTAGTGTTTAGCTTCCTGCCTGAAAAAAACAAAGATAGCCTATGAGAAGAAGATGAAGGGGCTGGGGCAGGAGAAAATGGGGACTACCAAGGCTGGCCAAAGGAGAGGCCTAGCCACAGCCAGAGGTCACAAAAGGGTCTGAGATGTCTAAGAGCTTGACAGTGTCTGGAGGAAACCAAGGTCAATTTCAAAGGTGCCATCCAAGGCCTCTTCTGCCCCATGGCCCCCACCTTCTCCCTTCCTTTCACCCTGCTGCAAGCTGAATGGTAAGAGAGGGAAAGGCAAGTGCTTGGCTAAAGCAAGCTGGAGTTGGAAGAAAAGAGGCCCTAACTTTAAACACACTGCAGAGTTCTGGCTATTATGTAAGACTGGACTTATAAGGTACTGAAATGAGATCCATATTACAAGAGACTATGGATAGCTGCTGTAGAGAAATTATGGGACCTGCCACAACTTCATTGCTGAAGGCACCTTTCAGGGGGACATGTGAGAACAAACAGTGTTGCCTTAGTCAGTCTAGTACAGTGCAGCAGCCTTCCTTAATCTAGCCCAAACCCTGATATCCGAAATTGCAAGAAAGTCCGGAGTTGAGGCAAATTGCCCTGGGTCAGCTGTTGGCAATTCTAGAATGAAGAAGCACACCAGGATGCCGGCCTACACAGCACGTCAGCTGCTTCCCAGGCTTTCCTTTGCTGCTGTGCTTCTCAGTCCAACTGGTGGCCTTACTATCTGCAAGCCTTTCTCTTTAGCCAAAGACAAACAGTGTTAAGATACGCATGTGAACAGAAGGGAGGAGCAGGGTTGCTCATTCAAGTAAGTCAAGCAAGAGAAGGGAGGAGCAGGTGGGGTGGTGATAATTGGCTCCTATAGCAATAGAGACTTGTCAACAGAACAGAGAGGGAAGGATGAGGGTGGCTGTTGAGTGGTATGCCAGCAGTCCCTAGTGTCTCCTTACAGCTGTTCTCAGCTGCAGTCTATAGCCCAGGTGGCCAGAGGACCCCTGGAGACCCTTCCTATTCTCTTTAGACAAGTCTGACTTAAATGAAATTTGTCCTTGAGAGGAGGAGCATCTAGTTATAAGGAGTCATTTCCCAGCAGCTTTTCCCTAAAGCATCTTATGTGTAACAACCCTCTCAGTGACCCTTTAGTGAGGAGGCATAAAAATCCCTAGGATTACAGAGAGGCTCTTTTAAACTCTGTCCTTTTTTCATGAAAGTTGGGAATTCCTTTTGACCATTAGTACAATGAGAATCAGATGTGATGAGTCACTGAAAAAAAAAGTGACTTTTAAAAAAGGTTTATGTGGGCCTGGAGAGATGGTTCAGCGGTTAAGAGCACTGACTGCTCTTCCAGAGGTCCTGAGTTTAATTCCCAGCAACCACATGGTGGCTCACAACCATCTGTAATGGGATCCGATGCCCTCTTCTGGTGTGTCTCAAGATAGCTATTTTATGTACTCACATGCATAAAATAAATAAATTAATTAAAAAAAAAAAGGTTTCTGTGTACGTGTGAGTACCTGTATATAATAAGGCTGTGTGCCACATATGTGCTCATAGAGGCCAGAAAAGGGCATTAGATCTCCTGGAACTGGAGTTTCAGGTAGTTGTGAGCCTCCTGACCTGGGGTCCTCTGCAAGAACAATAAGTATTATTACTTGCTGAGCCATCTTTCCAGGCCAGAAAAACTGATTTAAAAAATTATACTTAAAAGTATATAAAAGCATTTTAGTTGTAGTCATTTAATATATAAATTGGATTGCATAAAGTATGATTTTAAATAAAGTAAAAAAAAGAAAACCCTCCACAACTGGTCCTTTATAAAGATAACTGGATAACGGAGAATATTCCATTTAGCCCAAGTTTGGAATAAATGCACATCATTTATTCCATATATGTGTATGTTCCTGGTAGCCAAGGTGCTAAGTTAATGTGGTACTTAAAAATTAGGACCAGCATCTTTAAAACATTAGGCATTATGTGTCTGCCTATTACAGGAGCTCAGTGGCCTTCATGCCAAACTCCGAATAAACTCACTGATACTGCTGTAAAGCTTTGCACATACAAATCAAAGGCGGAAAGGAGTGAATCTCAAATACTCAGATTCATTTACTAGGTTCTGGTACATTTCCATAACAACTCCTGAGGTAGTTAGTATCCACTTACAGTTGGGAAACTGAGGACTTTCTTCACTTGATCACGATCTGCAGGGATGCTCTGCACCACTGTAGCCAACACTGTGCCTGTCTGGTACCTCATCACACCCCACCCACACCTCTGAATTAGGTGGCTACTGCTCTACCTGGGGCGTGTGGAAGATCCTCCGGCCTCATCTTGTTGTGTCATGTGCTGTCAATAAGCTTTGTCAATTACAAAATGAAGGCAGTGTGTGGTGAATGTTATTGATGGGCTCCTGTGACCAATGCTACACCTGGCTTTGACACAGCCACCTGATGACCCAGTGGACTCTTGCACTAATCCAAACCCATTCAGTTATATATGACCTTTGTGAAGAGTCTTCCTTGCTCATCCTTCCAACCAAGTGCTGGTGAGCATCTTTTCTATGCCAGGTACTAAGCCAAGGCTTCAGACCATGGGATTCTTAAGTTCTGCTGGAACTTAAGAATACAACTAGTATCCCATCATAATTGTGACAAGTGCCATGAAGGAGGAACACAGAATCAAGTTCAGAAAGTTAGGTAAGGCTTAAGTGCTGCAGTGTAGATTTAGCGTGGGCTGGCGCCTTGGGCTGGCTGGAACCATTGGTACAGAACGGCAGGAAGTGAGTGGTGAGGCAGAGCAGGGTGAGCACAAAACACCACAATCAGCTGTAAAGCCAATGGGAAATCGTCAAATCTGATGGATAGGCAAGAAGCAAACTGCTGCAAACGTGCCTGCTAGTCATGTGGGCTTGTCTTCAGGAAGCTTCCTCCTGAACTTCACAGACTTAAAAAGGGGCTATTTATTGTGTACTTGGAAGTTTCTATGTTGTACTAATTATCTAATCACAGAAGGAAAAACCGGCCTGGTGGGTCAGTTGAATCAGGCAGGCAGAATTGAAAATGACATGTCTCTGATTCCCAATTTGAGAATTAGGCAATCATAAAGTATCAGAGCCACCTGTAGCCACTGCTGTCCTCCCAGTGCCATCTCTGAAGAGTAAAACCAGAAGAACAGGTATGCAGACACCTAGCACTCAATAAACCCCAGTGCTTCGCCTTGAAACCTCAAGCCTATCTCTGCCTTGCCCCTTTGCAGTCAGTCAAAATGGATTTATTCTCATGTGAAAAGCAATGATTCCACAGACATTATCTGAATTGCACAGATATCCAAATGACCTAATTTGGGTGGCTAGTTTTCATTGAATTCTCAAAAGTTTTATGTAATAAAACTTCTACCCCAATGAGGAGATATATATTTATGAAGGGTTGCTGACACAATGGTGACTCTGGGACCCTCAGTTTATCTTTAAGGATCTCTGTAAACTTAACCAGAGTCATGGCTGGCACCATCAACTGTTGCAGGTTTTATGCCAGGGCTCAAAAGATGCCTTTACTTTTTTCTACATTGTTTCCTCAAAAAAATGATTAGAAACTCACAAATCAAGTGTAGATTCAGCTGGGGTGGTCTCATGCCTAATTCAAATTGGGTATCTGCTAAAGCTGGAGTCTATACACTCAAGGTTGCAAGATTAAAGGACTTAAATTTTAGAGCTACACCTAAGCCAATCAATTGTCACAGCAGGCACCTTGTGAAATTGTGGGTACCTGGGCTCTCCCAAAAGACTGTAGTGTGGGCAATGCAAGCAAGCCATTCAAGAACCTTACTTTTGAGAGACATTGCTCATAGCAAAGAACAGCAACAATGTGACTGAGAGCCAACACTTCAGAGTGTACTTACTCAAGTCATTATGTCAGGAGATTCAACTATGATAATGTTAGGTCCCAATTTAGCCATAACTAAACTTCTCTTCTTCTTTTGAAACTCAAAGTTTGAGATAAACTTCTACTTAATAACGCCCATAGCAATATCAAGGTAAAAGAGCACCAGGGATGTCAAAGCTGAAAGGGAAGTCTCTAGAAGGCCTGTGGCACACAGAGATGGAATGTGTGCAGCAATACCTGAGTTGTAGAGTCGGAGAAATCTTGGTCTCAGTGGTTGGTCGCCTTTGTGCTTTGGATCCGTTATCTAGTCTTTCTAGTTAACATTTCAGAAAAACTCCACAAGAAAGTTAATCAACATACTCTGCCGCATGGCCTCAGTGCTAACATTTTCTAGTTTAAAATGATACACGACAAAATTATTCACTTTTTTTTGGATGCTGAAGACAAACATCTTTATTAAAGATACTACCAAAATTTTGGCAAACATTTCAAAACAGATTTGTAAACATAATGCTTCCCTTTTCAACCGGCAGCACTCTGAGACGATGATCTAAGACAACCTGAATCAACTTTAGTTCAAATCCTTATGTTTGACCTTATGTTCCCACATGATAAGACAAGTGATAGTTTAAATCAACGTTAACAGATAAACTCCATGAAATGAAAGTTTGTGCTATTTGATGAATCACAGTATGTTATGGTTAAATATATCTACTCTTTTATATATTCCTGGTATCCAGGATGAAAAAAAAATCTTTAAATATACATCTGATGTAGGTAATAGCTTCTTTTCATATCTCTCTTCAAAAAATACTTTATAGCAATATATAAATAGGTTACCTACATATTTATTTTTCTCATTTTGCCCCAAAACTATAAGATCTGTTTCATTTTTTGCCCAACATTAATAAAGCTGACAAACTGTTGAAATGGAAATGCTTTTGTCTTCCACAATAGAAGTAGAAATCTGACAGAAACAAACAAACAAACAACAAACAAACAAACAAACGCACACCAACAAGCTGCTGCAACACTCATCAGCTCTTTAACCCGAGTGTCCGGCTCACTGAGAGTAGCAGCTTTTGACCTTCACTCAGCTCACATCCACAGCAGCTCTGCAGACACACACGCAGAACACACACGTTCTGAGGCTGGTAAGCCACAGTGTGCTTCCCGGGGCTGTTATCACTGGGAAGCAGTGTAGCTACTGATTAACCACGTGATGTATACAACTAGCAAACACCTTAAGGCAGCCATTGCAATGGGGGGTTTAACTTGTAGGGCCGATTTAACACTCTAGAGCCAGACAGCCCATATGTATGTATGCATGTATGTAAGTATGTATAAGTGTGTGTATAGAAAACTACACACATTCACACAACCTTCTATTTTTCAACCCTCCAAAACCAATGTTTTGAGTTTTTTGTACTTTGTGCAAATGTCTAAATATTCTACCATTTAAGGCAAAGAGTTTGCATTAAGAAAGGTCAGAAAATAGGCTTATGTTTATCCAAAAGCTTTTCACCTTGCACATTACTGTTTTGTCTTGTTTTAAACACACGCAATTCTTTTAAGTGTGAACTTTGCATCCCCGATATCTTAAAAAATCATCTCTAATGACAAACACAAATTTTCAAGGAAAATTGATTTGAAATATAGACACTGGATCCCCAATCTCTAAAAAATTGCTTCTATTAACAAACAAGTTCAGGGTGGGGGTTTGGGGCGAGGACCAGAAAAAAAGCAGCTTCAAAATTCAGGGAAGCAAAGTAAAATGGAGAGGAAAAAAGTAACTCAAGTTTACTAATACTGAAACTTCCAACAAGCAAAGTTTCATCTTTTAGAATCTAGAGCAACTCATCTGGAATTTTAAATAAATAAGCTTCAGTTTATTCACATCTTCTGGTCCAAGCAGAGCCCTAGTGCCACGACTCTGCTTGCTGTTGGTCAAATTCACCTATTAGTCTTTTGATGTGAGCCAGCTTGTTATGAAGATACTCGCATCTGTATTTTTCTTCATGGTAATTGGGACTGGACTGTAGACAAAGAAAATAGTGAGGCATTAGGTCACAGAATCTACCCTGCTTCTTACTGCAGGCCAGGAAGGCAAAAGGTGATACCCACCTGCTTGATCTTCTGATATTCTTGTAAGACTTCTTCATGAACATTCTGTAAAATTATAAATTACAAATAAGAGTTTGGTACTACGTCTAACAAGAAGAGTTAGTACTGTATCTAACAAGCACCTGGAAGGTATAGGAAATACTGATGAGGTGATGTAATGGGATATTTTTATGGAGGACAATTTGGCAGCAGCTATCAAAATAGCAAATGCAAACTTGACTCAGCAATTCTACACATTCTGCAGGTCTATACCCCGAGCCACGATGCAGACAGAAAGCTAGCAGCTCTGTTCAGCAAGACAATTACATTACAAGAATGCCCCATGGCCCTACAAAATGACAGTAAAAAGAGCGTTAGGTGCTTTCTGGGTTGATGAAAAAATTCTTCAGGAAGCATTGTATTAGTGAAAAAAAAAAGTATAAAATAATATGGAGTTTGATAATAGCCTTAAAAGTAAGACATAATATTATATTTTAATTATTCAATGACTTTCAAGTCCTCTAAATTTAATGAACTAAGAATCTAGGAAACAGAATAATGGTTTAAGTTACTAGAATGTAACACAATGGTGTCTCTTACAATTGCAGTAAGTACCCAGTAAACAGTACTTGGTTCTGTTTTGTACGTTCCACAATACATCATATATCATAGCGGAACACATTCCCCACTGTTTATGTTTCCCAGTGTTTAAGAACTATTTCAAGCACCTTGTTAACTAAAGCACCAGAGAGCCTGGTCTGCTGGACAGCTCGCTCTAGGCGGCAGGTGACCGCTGTGGAAGGTGAGGACATCAAACTCGGTCCATCTGAGAGCGTGTCCTCTTACCTGGTACTCTTTTGAACCTGGAGAAAGGCGTTTCCGCTGTGCATCCAGTTTAATAAACCGCCTGGCTACAGTCTCCATCCTGGCATGCAGAGCTCTGTATTCATCATACTCAGCATTGAAGTCATCCTTGTAATTCTGGCGTTGCTCATAAGAGACGATAGCAATATATTTTCTAGTAAGAAAAGAGAGGAAAACAGAATAAATGAGAGAATGAAAGAATAAGTCTGGTGGCATGAGGCTAGGATTTAAGCTAAGTACTTAAAGAGACTGCCTTCTTGCATGTACCTCCAGTGACTACATGTCACTCTGCCTCTGGGTTGTTGCCAGGCCACTCTTTCACAGGACCTTTCAGGTGGAATGACCTTCCAGACAGAAGGCCTTAAGGGTGTCCATGGAGAATGAGATTCAGTGGCAATGGAATTCAAAAGGAACCACATAAAAAGAAAAGAACGTTTATACAGACTTGTTCCAGAGCGTTTCTCTATTCCAGGCCGTTTACTGCCCACAGTGGAAGAGACCAAGCCATCTGTTACAAGTCATGTGGAGAAAGAAGTGCTTGGTAGGCAATATGTCCGTCCAGGGGAATGCCATCGTCACCGAGGACTGCTTTGTGAGAGGTGTCTTTTAGATCTGTGGCAAGCAGAACTCCAACCAGGGCCTTCTGGTTTGCTCTCTGATGCTTTCCTGATACTTCTAACTAGACAAATAATAATAATAAAAAAGACCCAGTGTAAAGCCCTCCACCAAAAAGTTTCTCTAGTTTACATCTTTCCCCCACTTTTGGATAAAAAAGGATTTACTTTTGTATGTGTATATGTGAGTGCTTGCATGTATGTGTGTGTGCGAATGTACATGTGTGTGCCTGATGCCTCGTGGAATTCAGTTATGTGAAGGCCGTCTTCCCATATGCCAGGTGATTCAGCAGTAAGTAAATCAGGGAAAAAGTCATTTTAATAGTTCACAGTCAGCTTTCCTTTTCGCTTTGTTTTCCTGCCATGGAAGGTCCAATTTTCTTAGTTATTTTGGGTTAAAACTGACATCAGGCAGCTGTGGGGAGCTGTACAATGCATCCTATGTGTGCACACTTGGGCACACTTGGTCCTTACAATGGTAACATCTTGGAACTTGGGCCTCTCCAGATGGTCTTATATAATCTTACCAGTTTTGTCTAAGTTGGTTTACCATAAATGTCTTGCTGAGAAAAGTGGGAAAAGTGACTAGTGTGTAAAGAGAGTGTCCTTATTAGTATTCTCATTTCTGCTGAGTGGACAGTGTGACGGTTGGGTTCCCTAAGTATAACTGAGACAGTGGCAGTGTGCTGATTTAAGTTTACCCAGCTAGTCTCAGCTGCAAAAGGACCACAGGGAGCAGTCTTCTGCAGACATGCTATCTTACTGTACATCAGTGGGAGCCCGAGGCTAATTGAGGTTCCTGGGAATAAGCATAAGTAAAGACTAAGCCAATCTTAAAACTCTGGTTTAATTCATTGTGTAATGGATTTATCACACTTTCTAAGAATCTGACTTTTATTTAATAACTTTGTTAAGGAAAAATAACAACTAGGCCAACAACTGTGTTGCAGTTTGATACTGGTATTTTAACAAAAACATTTTTTAATAAATTCTTAGGACTTTGCGGTTGGTTTTTAATGAGGTAACAGAATAAAAAGGTATAAATATGGGATAACTCCCAACCACAAGTAACAAAAGTACTCTTTTTTTTTTGTTTTGTTTTTGTTTTTTGAGACAGAGTTTCTCTGTGTAGCCCTGGCTGTCCTGGAACTCACTCTGTAGATCAGGCTGGCCTCGAACTCAGAAATCCGCCTGCCTCTGCCTCCCAAGTGCTGGGATTAAAGGTGTGCACCACCACCGCCCGGCTACAAAAGTACTCTTAGTATACAAAATATTTTGTGGTTAAATGAGAATTATTCAAAGACTTATCATAGAGGTTTTATTGAGTCTCCTTTTGGTTTTCTTAATGAAATAAGTTAAGTTCTGTGTTTTGGAAATGTTCTTCTTAGTTTTAGAAAATAACTATATTGGTTGGTATAAAAGTTTTTAGTTTATTTAAGTAAATTAAGTATATAATGAAAGCCTTAGGAACATGACAGACATACATGGCTCGCTGAGGCAGAAAAATAACTTCTTAGTTATTTCCTGCTGAAAGACCCCATTAACACATTAGGACTAACTTCAAACACTGCTTAAATATAGTTAGCTGATTAGGTTGGCAAACATGGCAACAGCTTTGAAACCATGGCAGAAATTTTAGGCTGTACTATTTTATACATATCACTGTTAATGAAAGGATGTAAAACTTATCACAGGAGAATGCAGGTGGCATCCTGACTGTCTGCTCCTTGGCTCAACTTTCACACATCTAAGGAGAAGAAGGTGGGTGAAGGGTGAGACTCCTAGCACTGGAGTCTGTGGAGGCTGCTCACACTACCTGGTGGCTTCTCCGGCTCCTGTGAGCTGAGAGGTGCACTACCATCATCCTGCTTTCTCATTCTCCAGCAGCTGTAGCTGTCACACTGGGGTTAAGTAGAAGCATAGCATAGTGGATCCTTTGCAAGAATCAAAGGTTAAAAGCATAGCCTAACTTGGCTCAGTATGAGACAGCACTAAGCTCAGGTTCTAGCTTCATGTTCTATGTTCTAGCTATTTCTCGCACATTTGTTTCACTTTGATAGCCTTCTGCTATCCGAGCTTTTAGCTTTTCCATGCTCCACTTTTCCAGGCACTTGCAAGTTTACTATTTTCTTCTTACAGAAGCCTTTTATTATATGAAAAAGCTAGAATTATAAGTCCAAGTTATAATTTCTGTGATAAGCAGTTACACAAATATTACCAGCTCGGCAAGTGGCCAACTTGTCATCACAAGAAACACTCGCACCTGGTACTAAAGGGAAATGAACCAACTTTACTATTCTTTCCTCTTAAAATTAATTTGAGAAAAGAGACCTTTATTTACATAAAAACAAACCTATGCATGCTCTGCATTGTTTAGTGCTGAGGTTCCAGCCCAGAGAGCATTCTGGGCCCCTCTAGAGGCCGTGCATTGACAGACTGTCAGCTTTGAAGACTCAGATGTTCACCCTGGCCCTGGAACAAAGGAAAAGCTTCTCTATACTTAAAAGCCAATAAGCACTGCCCTGCACCAGGGAGGCACACGCTGCTCCTGCAGCCAGTGGATCTGGGACAGCAGGCTCAATGGTGGATCTGGGACAGCAGGCTCAATGGCAGCCTTTCAATAGCAGAGGTGGCTCCAGGACTCTATTTCTGGAATTTCTTACTTTTTTTGATTTGCAAATTATGGGAAAAGAATGTGCAAACTTTCTAAAATTAAACAACTCTCTCCACTGGAAGACAGAAAACTTACATCAAATAATCTGGGAGTTCAATTGCTGAAGAAGGCTCCATGGAGGTCGTGCACTCTTCTTTAACTCCTGTGAAGGGAAAAATCAAAGCGTTCATTAACCAGTATGGTTATCAAATGCCTCTAACTTTAAAATACATTAGAAACATCTGGAACACTCTTCCTCAAATTCTTTTCTTCCACCTCAATAAGCAGCAGCAAGCAAGCAAGGGCTACAATGGAGCACAAACAAAGGAAGCCTGCGCCCAGCGCCAGCAGGGCTGATGCCAGGCATTTAAAGCGCCCTGGTTACTGCAGTGTTTGCACAATAAAGGAATTCCATCTTAACCCAAGGTCAGTCTTCTATTCTTTCATCAACACTTGTGGCATCTGACTGGCAATTCAAAGACTGTGGTGGCAGATGCAGCCAGACAAAGAAGTAGATACAAATTTTAAATCAGCATCCACTTTTCCTGGGAATCAACCAAAGCAAAAAAGAAACAAAAAAGTCAGGGAGCAGGCTGCTTGGGTGGCACTGTTTTTGGTGTTACACTTTTAGTCAGGTAGCGGTATAGGTAGGAAGTTTCTTCATTGGTTCAGAAGGCATTAATGAAAATGGTGCATTCTCCTCTAACCTATGGGTCTCACAGCACTAGACAGATGAGCTAAGGGTAAACAAGAAAAAGTGCTGTAGCCACTCATGGCTGTGCTGTTAAAAGTGGGAAATTCCCAGTATTATATTGCTTAACACACAACTTCCAGGGGCTATGTTTAGACAATTTATTAATTTTTTTCCTTTTTTTAAAATTCAAGGCACCCTTAATAATTCTAACTCTTAACTTGCTGGCAAAACATATGTTCACTACAAAGTAAATGTGAATATCTAACAATTTATCAGTCTTTTAAAAGGTAAAATACACTAAATAAATTACATAAGAGTCAGTGGGTTTATTGTTCACCTATATAGATTTGACTTGGCTGTGGCCACAAGAGAGAGTTCAAGGCAGAGCATCAAGTCTAGAATCCTTGGTCTTTGCCCTAGATATCAGAACAGTTCACCAGATACTGAGGGTTTGGATCTATCCTCCACTGTGAAGATCACACTTGGCTCTAATAAGTTTCCCTACATATCACAAAAAACCCAAACCAAACCAACCAACCAACCAAACAAACAAAAAACGAAAAACAAAACAAAACAAAACAAAACAACCCCAAAAAGCCCAAAAAAGGATTTAAAGATAAAGGTTGACCCAGGTCTCTACCCCAGAGAACACAAGTTTCTATCAAGGTCTCAGCACCCTAGAACACGTCTTCTTGAGTCATCCGTGAGGGTAGAAGTATAGAAAGCAGAGGTAACAAGAATCTGGCTTATTAACTTTAAACATGACAGTTTACTTTATGGCTTATCCTGACTTGACATACTTAAGTCTGAGGAGTAGTGCAGGTGGGGAAATAACTTATACCCTGACCATTCTTTAGTTATGCCCATCTACAGGATATGCGTTGCCACAATACATCCAATCCGGGTCAACTGTATCTTACTACAACTCCTCTTCTGCAAATTTAATAGGGGAGAATAATGAGAGCATCTTCTCTATGGCAGAAATGGTCAATTAAACCTCACGATTTCAGGTGTTCAGTGTCAGGAGCAAGAGCTGACTGACAAATGTCACCAGTTTACTGACAAAACTACCCTTATCTCTACCAAGCTAGTGACAGCCAGGAACCTGAAGCAAATTACCTTTATTGCAAATGACCAAGGAATTTTTACAAAGAATTTGACAGTCTTTCTGTACTAATCTTAATTACAGCAGGAATGCTTCTTGCTTCCTTGAGGGAACAGATATTTCTATTGCCTATTGTGTATCTGTTTAAGTCAATTAAAAAATGGCATGTACCTGTTATATGGATGTTGTGCAGTATGACAGAGAAGGAAAAGAACAGCAAACGGGAGTCTTTGGAGAATGGTAAGGTCATTTTAAAATGCCAGTGTAAATATGCATATACAAGTCATATTTAATATTTGGCTAAAGAAAGACTAAAGTGATAGTTACAAGGTGAAAGAAAAAATGTGCCACAAAAGCACAATATTAAGGTTAGTTAATAAGTCATCTGCTTAAAAATCTTTATTGTAAACAGCATCATCTGCCACTCACAATAGTGTGATCTTCCAGTTCATTTAACACAGAAGGCAGGCTTTTTTCCCCCATTTAAACAAATGTATGTAAAATACCTTCATTGGGATTTGGACTGTCATTACTCAGCTTGGCAGTTTCTTCTCTCTGATGGTCTTCCTCTTTTTCCTCCACGGTCTCATGTTTCTTTATTTGGTCCTTTTCCTTGTGTTTTTTAGACTTCTTTTTGGACTTTTTGTGAGACACTGGATGCTCTTCTTCCATGGGCTTTGGACACTTTAGCAGAGCTGAGCCAGGGGGTAATGTTTCCAGACAAGTCCTTGAGGTATATTTGTCTTGCTGGTCCTCAAAGATGCTACCGTTTTGACTAAAACTGTCAACAGGTAGGTCTTGAGTCCCCCGGCCTTCTGGAGTGCTAGGGGAATTGGAGTTGGAATTTACAGTCTGGGGAGGATTGGAGACCGGCAGGTGGGTTGAAGGCAGTGGCGAGGGGGTGGGGATGGCAGCAGCTGCAGGAGGCGGTAGGAGGCCTGCACAAGATTTTTCACTGGTAGGATTCAAATGGCTATTTAGTGTTGGTGGGACTCTGTTTGTCAGGTGAGATATTCGAGCTTTTTTGTTCATTAAAGGATCAATGAAATCTGAATCCAAAGGTCGTTTCTGAAGGTTGGGGAAGAAAAGGATAAGATTTGACAGCTGAGCAGCTTAGTCAAAGCTCAGTCAAAATGAAACCACAACCAACAACACCGCGTGCGCATACACACACACACACACACACACACACACACACACACACACACACACACACTTCTAAGAACACCAAACCAAACGTAAATCTAATTTTAGTTCCTGTCAAAAGCAGAATAGAGGAACAGTGCCAGATAGAGTTTTTAGATCTTTCAGGCTACCTAAACCCCAGAGACTATTCTGATTTATGGACATTAGACCGGTCAAGGCAAATCCTCTCAAACCAATAAACTAAGTTACAAACTAAAGTTCCTCAGGTATCTGTTAAAGGGCTTTTTCCCAAGTGTGATCTTCTCCTAGCCCTTAGCTAAGTAGAAGCAAGCACCCTCAAAGCTAGCTGCAGTTGGCCTAGTTTAGCAGATGAGAGGAGAAAGCAGTCTGTACCATCTAACTCTGTGAGCACTAGTAAGGCTAATTGACTAAAATGCTCCAGTTGTGAATGTGTGGTTGCTCATCATTTAACAGTCACAGTGTGGACTAGCCCGTCTTTTAGATCAGCTAATGATAACTGCTGCAACGCCATTTCAGTTTTCACTGTACATATATGTTCACAATATTGTAAACGAAATCTTCCTAACTGGCTCATTGAAATGAAGTAGACATACTTTAAAAACTTTGATATATTATCACAATAACATTATGTAAGTTATAAAGGAAAACAAATAGTTGAAAAGCATAAACATATAAGCCATAGTTACATATTTTGTATTAGTATTTAAAAGAATACAACAGTTAACCCATTAGTTCATTCTGTGCCCAGTGTGGAATTTGATCAGTTTAGAAGCAGCCATAGCTGAAGGCACTAAAACAGTCTTCAAAGATGGACCTGCTCCTCTTCTCCTGCTGCCTTCCTCACAGGAGGTTTTGAGCACTTTGACTCATAGCTAGTCTCTTGCTTGTATTCTTCACACATCTGTCTGCTTTCCCCTAGTTCTTCAGAGTAGGGTACACAGAAAGGAGGTACTGTGTTAATAGTACTGGGGTAGGCAGAGAGGTCTCTGCCAGGATCAGCCCAAAGCACCCAGGATACAGAAACTGTATGAGATGTCACACCGAGATGACTCTAAGGCAGCTGATCTGTGAAGTTTCCCTCCCTCACAATCAGAGAGTAAGTGCACTGAGCTGTGTGGCAGGCTGTGCTTTCCTAGCTTCCTGGCATACCTGAGGAGATGAAGCAGCATCTTTGCTGGAACACATGGGAGACTCTGACCTGCTAGAACCAGCATTCTGAGATGGATTTAGCTTTCTGTAAAGGAAACACATTTTCCAGGTAATAAAGCGAACTCTGAAATACACAAAGGTATCCTTGCTTCTTGTTTCCACCTCAACAGTAAAACAACCCTGACCAGAATATTACTTATTTGCACCATTTTTAAAGACAAAATGGAAACTTACCTAGAGAGCACCGAATCCAATGTCTGTCTGTCTGTCTCACTGTAACCTGGCCAGTCTCGCTGGAGCTCCTTAAATACATAATCCTTTAAGGTATAGGAGAGGTCCTTAGGATTCAGATTGGCCACCTAGAACAGGGGGTGAACAAAGCATGAGCATATCTGTTGGCTATAGAAAACAGGCTACATAAAGCTTTTTTATGAGCCTCCTGCAATATACTCAAAGGGTCCTCCATTCTACCTGAGAGACACCGTATCTTTATTCTTACCCTACTCATTGTAGCATAGAAATGAAGACAGCCTTGCTGTTCATCTTCTGTTGAAGAATAGATAGCAAAAATGTGGGACAGACATGCACTTGTGTGCAGATGGGTTTTTTTTTTTTTTTTTTTTTTTGGTTTTTCAAGACAGGGTTTCTCTGCGTAGCCCTGGCTGTCCTGGAACTCACTCTGTAGACCAGGCTGGCCTCGAACTCAGAAATCCGCCTGCCTCTGCCTCCCAAGTGCTGGGATTAAAGACGTGCGCCACCACTGCCTGGCAGTTTACTAGGTTGTTACGAAAATGAAATATGCAGGAAAATAGATGGAACTGGAAAATACCAAGTGAAGGACTCTGGTTTCTGAAGACAAAAATCCTTATGTTTTTTCCTATATGTTTACCTTAATATTTGATTTTTGTATATATATAATTTTGTAAGCTAATACATGGCTTCTCTCCTTCTACTTTCATATGGGTTCTGAGGACCAACTCAGTTCACCAGGCTTGCAGAGCAAGGCCTTTCACCTACTCAGCCATGTCCAGTGTTGCTGAGTCACAACGAAAAATCCCTGATCACTTCTATTTAAACAGAAAAAAAAAAAAAAATAGGACCCCAATGGTAAGTTACAAGCTCTCAGCCAGCAGCAGAAAGCATCTGTACAATTACTAAGAACTTTGATCATTTTGTCTTTTATTTCTTTTTTGATAGGCAAGCTTATTTCTTATATCTTCTCAGGTTTTCTGAAGAGCTATTTATTCAAGGTCCTTGAAATCCCCTCAACCCAATAAAACTAAGTCACAAACTAGAGGTTCCTTATATATTTGTTAGAGGGCTTTTCCCCAAGTGTAATATTTTCCAACCTCTTTAGTATAATTCCTACAATGTCCAGTTCGATAACCTACTTACTACACACATCTATGGGATTATGCTAAACCAAAGTTATTTTACTGACAGTTTCATAGTTTGTATACTTAGATTGTAGGTGAGTTTTAGTTTACTTCCTGTGTCCTCCTTCCTCAGCCCGTTCAGTAAGTCTCCCTCCTACACACTGATGAAAATATGTAAGGCTAGGAAAAGGTATGTCTGCTCATAAGTCTGGGAAGTGTCTTTTTGGTAATGTGATTTTTTTTAGTGTGTCTTTTTAAAAGTGCTATCAGATTTAATAGTGTATGTCACATATGAATACTAATTTAGTATTAATGTTGCCATAAGCCAGTCTTTCAACTTTGTAAATAAATGAGTATGAGATGCAACTGAACTTCTTTTTGAAGCGGACTATACAGAACAATAGTTTTCTTTTCCTATTCTGTCTGGCAATATACAGATTAACTGCACATCCCCACCACAGTCTGTGGCTCTGGGGACAGCCTCCTGGCCACTTCCCTCCCTCAGGGCCTTTCTTTCTTAAGCATCCTCTGCTCGTGCCTTTATATGGGAATGTGCTCAATAACTGCCTTCTGCCCTGTTTTCCTTGCTGTTCTCCTTCCTAAGGTGAGTTCACTCAACTGATAGATTTACAGTGACCAGTTTACAGGCTAACCCCTAAATGGCTCCAGCCCTAACTGTTTTCTGAATACCTACTGACAGCTATTAGATATGTCTAAGCCACAATTCCAAATAGAACCTTTGTAGAACCAGCCATCCATGGCCCTTACACCCATCCCTTTTCTAATCTGTAGTTCAACATCTACTGAACTGCTCTAAGCAAAGCCAACTCATAAACACAGCCTCCACTCTTTCCTTCTTCATTTCTGTTAGCCAGGCTTTTCTCAAAATGTATCTCTACCCCATGAAACCAGCTCCAGCACACCAAGCCACCAGCATGTCAGAACTGGCTTTCTGCAGCAGACTCAGTTGTCTTTCTCTCTTCTGTTCCCACCTGGCCCCCAAGTCATTCTTGCAATAAAAATGAGTGGTCTTATTGAGAGTATAGATCAGATTATAGCATATTCTTGCTTAAACACCAATGTCACTTCCCAGCTAACTCAAAATAAAATGTCTCTCTTTATCTCTGGTCTGCAATGTCTTCTGGGATTTAGTCTCCATCTCTTCTACCAGGCTGGCTCCCAGAAATGGTAACTCTCCTTGTCTTCTGCTTTTCATTTCAATGGGTTGAATAAAGCCTGTCCCAAGTGACTGAGGGACTAGCTAATCCCAACCTGCAGACAATGATTCTACTCCTTCATAACCTTTAGTATTATGTTTTGGATGTAAGATAATAATGAATGAAACAGACTTAACTGTTATTTCTTTAGTATCGGATAAAGTATATAATTTTAAAAAAACGATGAAATTTTAGAATTCTGGAAATGTCATTACTTTTTAGAAAAAAATAATAGAGGGAATACACTTATGATGGATCTGAATGTTACTTTATACTTAC
This sequence comes from Rhabdomys pumilio, assembly GCA_030674055.1. Taxonomy (NCBI): domain Eukaryota; kingdom Metazoa; phylum Chordata; class Mammalia; order Rodentia; family Muridae; genus Rhabdomys; species Rhabdomys pumilio. The sequence goes on along the minus strand of JANHMN010000014.1, from coordinate 1,064,081 downwards.
CACCTGAAGTAAATATGAAAAGTATAGGATATTTTTCATAGCTGATGTCTCTTTAATGAAAACCAACAGCTTTTATGAAAACCAACTTCGCAGTGCACCTGTGACTATAAGGTGACTGGCTGATCCTATCTAAGGTGACTGGCTGATCCTATCTAAGCCTGGAATTCTCAGACTCCATAAAGGAAACAACTGACTGGCCTTGGCACATACAATGGCCAAAAAATATGAGGTAATAAGGGCTTCAAAGAATATGGACGTCATGGTGTACTCTAAATGACTTACTAGGCCAGGGTATTATGCCTTATGCCAACTAACGATTAACAGAGGATGTCATACAAGTTTGCTTCTATTCACCAGTTAAACTTAGATGATAAGTGAGGTGATGTAAGCCTAAAGAAAACAACAAAACTTCCCCAGTTCTTAGTGAAATTTTGGATAAATGCTCACATTTCAACCAGCTTTTAATGAAACTGTTAGATGGCATAGTGGCACATACCAACACTATCAGCACTCAGGAGGCTCACCAAAGAAAACCCCATCTAAAAAACAAAACAACCCAAGATGTCCTAACTTAATAATATTCAAGAATTTTATTTCTACGTAAAAATTCCCTGTCTCAAAAATAGTGATAATATTAATGACAAGAATAGGCAGAGGGTTTGTTGTTTTTAAGAAAGGACCCTATGGAGGCTATAACTCACTATGTAGCTAAGGATGATCCTGATCTTGTGATGATTCTCGGGCCTCCACCTCCTGAGTGCTATTATAGGCATATCCTGTTGATGAGGTACTAGGGATCAGACCCAGGATTTCAAGCACTGTAGGAAAGTACTGTATCAAGTAACCTACGTCCACAGCCCATCAACAAGTGCTCTTAAGTCACCAGAAGGGACTCAGATATTCTCTCAGTTGTCCTTACCTGTTGCAGAATTGCTCCCAAGGAGTTCTTGTCTTTTTGATTGACGCCATCTTTCTGCAATCGGGCAAGCAGCTCAGGTTTCTTGTAGGCTTTTAGCGCCAGTAAATGAATGACCCTGTCCCTGTATGGCCTCTGAGAGACACTGCTGCCACCATGCATCTTTCGAATTGTATTTGCAGGGTTCATGGGTGTTGACCTTTTCCTTTCAGGCACTGCATCTGAGGTGGCTTGAGGTGCTTTACGAATTTGCACTCTTTTCCCTAAAGTCCAGTGGAAAAGACATGGTTACAAATCTGTGTGCTGTAATATAATGAGTACTGAAGCTTCCACAACCCAACTTATGTAACTTTTTATTTCTAGAAAAAAGGCTCATTTTTGTTTCAATTTTTACTCTAAAGAAATGTACAGAAAGTATTCTAATGAAGTTGCCTACAATATTGAGTAGGAATTTTTAATAGGATTATTTCTTAAAATAAATATTATAGATGTGCTTTTGCCACTTAGCTACACATGGACAATAATTAGTGATACAAACAACAGAATAGAAAAATTTCCATTGCTGATTCTTTGATGAGAGGTAGAAATGATTTCAATGCTGTGTTGCATTACTTACAGGACTTAAATCTGCATGTACATCACTTCTAAAAGAGCAGATGTGAATAGAAACAGGGATTCAATATTGCCTCACAATAACTTGAGGAAATGCATGTTAGACTTCAGATAGAGAGAGACACACTTGCCTAACCCAGGGCATTGCTATAATAAATCCGTAGGCACAGATGTCCCAGGGAGTAGAACTAGCATGTACTAAGCACACTCCAGATGGTCCTTCTTAGTAGGCAATAACACATTTCAAAAGTAAAATCAAACCAACCAAACACATGTACTCTCAGAAGACAAGTAGATCTGTCATTATACTACACAGACAGGTCAGACAGAGAGGCAGAAAGTGGTCCAAGAAGACACACACGGCTCCTTCGGGGGCAGAGTCGCTGGGTCAGCAGCACTGACCTGTACAGAATACTAACAGATGGCAGATGTCAACTTCTAGAAAACACGTGTCGGAAGTGACCTAGTAAACTCTATAAAAATCTGTCTAAATAGAGCATCCTATTCACCTCCAGTAACTGTTATTTGCTAAAGGACAGAAAGAAGGATAAGATCTCTATATAATTTCCAAAGTAGAATCTCTTCACTTTTTTACTACACCTTATGTCCAACTGTATTCCCTCTGGTTCCTAGAGGGGGAACTAGAAATAATACACCAAACGGGGTGACTGCAGTAGGAATAAGACTAAAAAGGTAGGAACAACAGATAAGTCAAAGCAAGTCTCCTGAGCTTCAGGAACTCTGCTCATCTCATTAGTGTCTGTACAGGCTGGCCCAGACACGACTTTGGCATCAGCCTACCTCATTCCTAGGAAACTGTCAGCTGGTATACATCACCAATTGGGACATAAGTGATGGAAAATATCAGATGAAATTATTGTACAGTGAAGAAACATAACACTAAGGGATATTGCCTAGTGATAAGAAAACTAGTTAAATTTACTTTAAAAAAGTTTTAAAAAGTTTTATCTTTAAAGTTTTAAAAATAGTCTTATAGCTAGATCAACATCAGATGGAATAGGACTAATATTTATCATGCGCTGATTATAGTGTGGCAGTGGGAAGGCTCTGTATACTACAAGGCTCTGTGTACTAAGGGCTTCATGCCAGTAATTTTTTCAAGGTGAATCTTATATTCATTTCACAGTAGAGATATCTGGGGTTTTCAGTGGGAGATACTCAAAATAGTAAAATGCTTACTTAGTACAGTGGGAAGGTCTGTGATTACACCCAAATCTCACTTGTCCCTCTTGGTGGGAAAGGTTTTATGAATAAATGCCTAGCTTTCCTGTTGTTTCAGATTGGGCTGTAAGCTGTGTGAGGGCAGGGCCATGGCTGCTTTCCACCATCAGAATGAGTCAGTACTAATGACTGTGAATGACAGCAAGCAGAAGGGCAAGAGTCAGCACAGTCTGTACTTTCCCACATTGCCAGACTGCCAGTCCAAGCAAGTGAGGACACACGGGCAGGCATCTCTAAATTCAAACCCCATGGTCTACATTTCTCAGCTGTGGCAGTATTAACATCACATTCTTTGTTCAACAGAAATTTCTTGAGAAAAAATAAGGTCAGTGTCATGGTAATTTAGTAAATGCTCTAAACGCCACACTTCCCTCCCATCTGCCGATTCCTGCAGGAAAGAACCTGCTTCACTTTTTTTTTTCCCCAACAAAGCTATCATTGAGACAGAACTCAAGCCAGTTCAGAAGCAGATCAAGCATTCTGTTTCTATTTGATCTACTTCAGATGCTTGGTCTCAAAATGGGCCCCAGAGGTTGCTGTGTTTTCTTGCACCCCTGAGAAGCAGGCACAGGAAAATAAAGGAGGCTCATTTTGCCCTGAAGAGGAAAGGGAGTATGATATTTGATTAAAAAATTGGATTCTGATGAGGGACAGGGATGTGTCTTAACTGAGGCCTAGTGGTGGGGCTTCTGGTACCTGCTCCCAATCCACCAACTTCATGATTCCTCCAGACAGCTGGTGGGTGGGTGATTGTCCCTTTCAAATGGTTGAATGAACTATTTGAAATCCAATAACCCAATAACTCTGGTACTGAGTTACATTTAAACATCATTTGCTTGCTGTCCCTCTAAACCCTTTGTGCTTATTCAATCAGGAAGGAGACCCCCCCCAAGATTAATGAAAGAGACTCTGCAGATGAAAAGCACTTAGTGCCATAAACATGAATAGAATTGAGATGATGAAGAAAAAGAGCAATGGGAAGATGATAAGGTCAAAAAAGTCAGGGCAGTTGTATTTTTATTTTTAATATTTGCCTCAGAAAGGCCCTTTTTAATAAAGCCTGTGGGAGAAGTTAATTCTCTTCCCAGACCTAACTGCTAATCAATTCCCTGGGCTCCTTCATATACGGCAGCAGTGGTTGGGACCAACCAACAGGGTTGGCTAAATGGGGGTTATATCTGATGCACTGCTACATTCATGAGTTCATCTCTAGTTCCTCCATCTAATACTAGATTGGTAAAGTTACTTATCCTTCAGTATTGGCTGTGAGTCAACAATGTGAAAGGAAATGTTAAGGGCATCAGAAAGACATGAGCAAGGATGGCTTCAACTCTGCCTAACTATCTAATCTATGCAGTAGCTTCCGCTAGCACCATTTGGCACCTGTGGTACTTTCTTAAAGGTTTATTACATACACACACACACACACACACACACACACACACACACACACAGAGTGTATGTTTGTATATATGCATATATGTGTATGTATATATTATCTATAACATATATATTGATAAGTATATTAATTATATATGTATATATATGTACGTCTATATTAATATATAGTCTATGTAGTATCAGACACAACAATGCCAGAACAGATACTAGATGTTCTGTAGTTCAGATACTCTTTATCTAGTATCTGAGAAAATTAGGGTAGTCAGTAACCAGTTCCATCATTCAAATATATAGTAACTCATCAAAAATAAGGATAGTGGAGAAATTGGGAAAAGAATCACCAATATCATATCTGCTGGGTTATTTTGTACATCTATATAAGTATCGATATATACAAAGATTTGTAATTCAACAGAATTCCAGAAGTTAGGTTTGAGTCAAGAGGTAGATTTGGCCTATCGGGAAAAACAGTGGTGGGGATTAGTAACGTGTCTTTTTAGGTTTTTATTTTTATTTTTTTTAGTTTTTTTTTTTAGACAGGGTTTCTCTATTTAGCCCTGGCTGTCCTGGAACTTAACTCTGTAGACCAAGCTGGCCTCAGACTCAGAAATCTGCCTGCTTCTGCCTCCCAAGTGCTGGGATTAAAGGCGTGCGCCACCACTGCTCAGCAGTAATGTTTTCTTATGGAAAATGTTCACTACAGACGGAAACATCAGGACCAGAGTGGAAGAAGTAATCATCATGTTGTCCAAGTAAAAGCATTCTTGGTTCCTCTCCCGACAAACAGGATTTGCTCTTTGTTTCCCACAGGAGAGTTTCAGAAGCTTGCCCAGAAAACTAGGCCAGGTGACCCCTAGACTCCTAGTAGAGCAGACTTTATTCTTAAGCTTGGCTTGAGGCCTAGCGCAGCTGGCAGAGGCCCAGCCTGGCACTATGCCACACCACACCACAGAAGGACCTGCATGACTCTTGTCTGCCTCCACCCAGGCTCATACCATTGAAAGGAACCTTGTTCTGCAAGTCTGCAGGTACCTAGCCTGGCATAGGTAAACATTTGGTGTTATTCTACACGGTACACTCAATTATAAACTAACAGGTAACTCCTACTGTCTATGAATGAGAATACAATTTGATCATGAGAACATGCTCATTATCATTAATTTTTTTTGAGCCCAACAATTTGATGTGTAAAATGTGTAAAATGCTTATAACCTATTTCATGGAGTAATCATGAGAGTCAGATGAGGAACTACATACACAGTACTAACATACACTTTGTACATAATGAGCACCCAGTAAGTACTAAGTAATATTAGCACTATAGGTTGATTCACTAACATTACTCAGAACTGAGTAAGCCAGGCATTGTAAAAAATAGGAAAATACAAATTGAGCTGTGCAGCAGGAAAGTACCAAGTGGTAAAGAATAGACAATAGAAAAACCTCAAATGCAACATGTCCAGGTAGAGTAAAACTCAAAGTAACTGAAAATCCAATGGGACCCTACAGTTCATTTGGCTTTGACTAACACTATTTGGTTTTAAACTTAGAGGTGAGAAACTAGAAGCAGTCCGAGATTACGCCACAAATACTTAAAAGGTTGCGACACAGGCCATATTAAGGAACATTAAAAGAACCATTAGTTAACTGATTTGGAGAAAAATGGCTGAGGAGGTTCATGACAGAATTTCAGATTAGAGAAGAGCACTGTACAGTGAGAGTGAGTGGGTGGAGGACAGAGCTGAGAGGAAAAGAATGAAGAGCCACTCGAGGATGGCAGAGATAATGTAGGGCTCTGATGAGACATAGAGAGAGAGAGAGAGAGAATTTTGTTCAGATTTACTCTTTGATAAACTTAGGTTGGGTTACCCCTAAGATATATGGAAATTACAATCCCTATAAGAAAGAGGCTAAAAAACTTCTGGTACCATTAGAATGTGCACAGTCGGAGAGATTCCAGATGTTGAAATGTTTGTCATATGATCTGAGTGTGCTTTCATGATGTTGTGGCAGGAGGTTTGCAAACTCGAAACCAGCCTGTTCGACACAGTAAATTCCAGGGTACCCTAAACTACAGGACGAGATTCTTCACCCTGCAAGTAAGCAACCCAGCCCACCCACCTTCTAAGCCAGTTACATAAACTGTAAGTAAATTGTACTTAGTCCTCACACTAACAAAATATATCACCAAACACAGGGGGGATTTAAGTTCTAATCAGTGGAAAAGCATAGGAGTCTATGCTGATTTTCAAGCTTTAGAATAAATCTAGGTAAGAGTTTGCAGCTAGTTATATTAGGAGGAAAATAATTTTGATGATTTGAGTCTTCTATACATTTAATCTAATATCATTGCTTATAAAATGATATTAGATTAAAGCAACTAAAAACAGTGACAGATAATTTACACTTTATAGTTCAAATGTTAAATGGAGAAAGATCTTATGGATTGAAAAAATAATTTAAGATTTAGCCTATTAATATAGTCAGCTAATTAAGTTATTTAATAAAGAGAAGGGAGAAAGAAAGAAAAGAAGAAAAAGAGAGAGAGAAAGAGAGAGAGAGAGAGAGAGAGAGAGAGAGAGGTCTGAGATTTGTCACTTCACTCCACAGGAAAGGGAAGAAAAAATTGTCACTGTTAGTAACTTACTAGTCAGGGTACTGGGTCCTATGGGTACAGATGCCTGGGGAAGCCATGAATTGTTGTTAAACCAAACTAAATGTATCTAAGCTGAGCTTCAAGTCTCAGGAGAATTGGCTTTGTTCCAAAGACACTTGTTAAAGGCACCGTGGAGCCTCTTTAAAGTTGAGTACAGCATGGCTAGTGATCAGCAATGCAAACTGAGAGCAGCCACACCAAAGACAAGGAGGAGTCGGTTAAGGGATTTGGGTCTGTAAGAAACTGTATTTGGAAACATATTTCCATATTAACATCCATTCCTCATTTACACTCCAGTGCCCTGAGTTACAAAGATGACCAGAGACTTCAATAGCTCCCGTTCTCTCTTGCATTCTGTTCTTGCTAATCACTGTGAACTGACTTATTAAAGGTTCAAGACACTGCTCATAAAAGAGACGCCCATCTTGCTGATCCTGTCTTACTTCCTTTCCATCTGATCCACGTGTTTGAGTGAGCTGTTGATAAAGATGACGGGGGTGGGGCCAGGTCTTAATTAAATCATCATCCTGTTGCTTTGCCATAAGCACATTTTACACTTTTATAATAAAAATTCACTATTGTACAATAATCCTCTGAAAACACAAGCAAAATCTGTAACAATGAGGTTATCAACTTATTTAATATATTTTGATGTAAAAATAGCTCTATAAAAGTATGAACAGGGACCACACTGCCATCACTGAAATTGTATCATCTAATGACAAAGAAAACACAAAAGAGCCAGCCTCATGTACTATCATGACCAGATCTCAGTGCTGCAAAGTCAACAGCCAACAGAAGGCCCAAGAGTTATAAAAGTCATAAAACATTACAATATGTTCTTTAATTTACCAGCAGCCTAAAGGGGGAAAATGACCTTTTTTGGACCATGTTATGTAAAATGTCCTGAAAATCAATTTCTGTGTTTTCATTTTTAGTATTACCAGTATTTATTTACCTACAGCCATCTTGAGTTAGTCCAGTCAACCAGTGTGATGGAGAAATACATCTATACAAACCTACATATGGTCCACCAGGTTTGATAACTTTTGTGCTTCGATTACGGGATTCCTCCTCTGCCTGGGTCATTCTTTCTCGAGTCATCTGATAGGAATCACTTGTTGCACACACTGTAATTTTATCTTGTATAAATCCCAGGCAGTTGAGCTGGGAGGCTCCAGAGCTGTCAGGGAAGATAGTGGCTTTGTTAGATATGACTTTCATTTTCACAAGAGAGGCAAACAAGAATATTATCCTACAATCAGCAGCTAAAATAAGTTAACAATCCTCAAATAACTGACACTAATTTTTAAATATGATTACTTAAAATGTTTATGTTAAAATCATTAACAGAATGGCTAAAATGAGTTCCTAGAGACCACACGTGGAAGCTCTTGTTGGATCACGTTGCATTGTCACAGAAAGCACTGCTGTTCTTCTTTCACTTAACAGTCAGCTGTTTTAACCTTCCTGCAATAGGCATGACAAGCACTTACCATCTTACTGTTTTAGAAAAAGAACTATGATGTACACGGCTTAGCAAGGACAAAATGAGACCTTACCCACAATTCTTTTTATTTTCATTAATGTATTAGTAGTATAGCTGAAATCTGTAAAATCTGTATTTATCACTTCCTTAAATCTCTATTCAGCAAAAACTGAAAAAAGAATTGGGGCAAGTAGTTCTTGCTGAGACATACATTAAAAAAGAGAAAACAGAACATCAGACAAATATGGATACAAATACCAACTCTGATAATGACTTTGCTTTAAAGTTACAAGAAGCAGTTTGAATACCTGCAATCCTAAAAAAATCACTAATTCTAATTTTTTTGTTTGTTTTTTGTTTTTCTAGACAGAGTTTTTCTGTCTAGAAAAGTACCAGACAGCCCTGGCTGTCCTGGTACTTACTCTGTAGACCAGGCTGGCCTCAAACTCAGAAATCCACCTGCCTCTAACTCCCAAGTGCTGGGATTAAAAGTGTGTGCCACCACTGCCTGGCTTTTTTTTTTTTTTTTTAAAGATTTATTTATTCATTTTATGCGAGTACACTGTTGCTGTCTTCAGACACACCAGAAGAGGGCATCAGATCCCATTACAGATGGTTGTGAGCCACCACGTGGTTGCTGGGAATTGAACTCAGGACCTCCAGAAGAGCAGTCAGTGCTCTTAATCACCGAGTCATCTCTCCAGCTCTGATTTTTAAATATAGTGATTATTTAAAAATGGTTCTTATTTTTTTTAGAGATCATGGTAAAGTTACAACTAATATTTTAAAAGGAAAATACTATATAGCCTTAATGCCAACTGGAAAACATGGAGTAAGAATAACATTTCTGCTCTTCTGCTTCCAAACTGAATTGGAAATAACTTTGTTATGAACTAAGAAATCAGTAAGATTTTGTAAAGTTTGCTAATAACTGTCATTATAAATGCTACTCATAAAACAGTTAATTTGCCCCATAAATATTATTTGGTAGAACAAAGGCCAGGGTAAGCACAAGACAGAAGTGGTCTGCAAGGAGTCACTTCTCTGATGGGTGAGAAACATGGCAGAAATAGAAGGCAAGAAACGGAGTATCTGGGAAGGACACTCTAGTTGGACTTTCGGAATGATAACTGAGCAGGTCATAAAGTTGACTAAACAAGAGGGAAGATGGATAAGAGTGCTCCATAAAGATAACCAGTGCAGGCTCAGAGTGAGCACAATGTTCTGTTCAGTGAAAGACTTCCAGCAAGGGTACTTGGACATGAGGCTGAAGACAGAATGAAAGTGTATCATGCAGGGTTTGGGGGCCATGGTATGGATTCTGAAGAGACCAAGAGAATGAAAACAGAAATAGCTCAGCTGTGTTGGAGAAAGATCAAGATAGATGGAGAACAGACTTGGAAGAAGGAGAACGCAGGGTGAACATGTGAGACCAGTTAGGGGTTTGAACAAGAGCACAGTAGTCAGAATGCAGACAAGTAAGCTGACTCCTGAGAACTGGAGGAGGCAAAATAATGGGGTCTGACCAGTGATTAGTCATGGGAGAGAGAAAGAGGGAGAAAGGCAAAATAAAGATCATGTCCAGGTTACTAGCAATACCCATCCATTGCAATAACAAAGGGGCTGGTTGCAGGATAGGGAGGACAGCAGTTAAGACAAACAGGAAGAAACGACTGAGACTTAGGAGGTGCATCCAAAAAATGCTTGGAAGTATTATGCACTGTGGAAGCTATGAGGACAGTGCTTCACAAGCATAGGGTGGTAAGCAGTGTGGGAAAATAGCCCAGAGCTGAGAATTATAAGACACTTAGAGTAAGCACTGGCTTTAGGGTCAATGAAAGGCCCTGCCCACTTAAGGCATCACTTATAGTGAAATGGGGGGACTGAAGCCAGACTTTGGGTGGAGAAGTGCATGAAAGGAAAGTTGCTTTTGTTTTTTGCTTACTTATATATATATATATATATATGGGAGACTTGAGTATCTTTGAATACTGATAAACCAATCAGAGGACTAAGAGGAGATCTAACTACTGGAGAGAGAACAACTCAATGAAGTGAAAGTCTGGCATCAGGGAGTCCAATGAAGCATCACTTCCTATTTTCTTACTAAGGGACACATACACGGCAAGAACAAGTAATGATGATGTATAGATTTTACATGCAGGTTAAGCAGTGTTTATCTGTGTAGGCTGCATGCTCCCCTCTAGATTCTGTACTTGTGTCTTTTAACTTAGTTGAAACTGGGATGATTCCAGCACGTGTTACAGTTGCCTGATTTCCTGCTCTTTGTCCTGGATCACCTGATTTCCACAGATGAGTAGGCATTACTGTGTGTCCTCAACTATGTATTTTCAATAAGCTTGTATATTTAAAGAATCTTTGAAAAATAATTTTGACTTGAAACTTCTGCCATTTTATATGTGAGAATTTTGAAGGTAGAGAGAGATAACAAAGGAGACTAGATAACATTTGCTGGATATCCACGTAGCTTCTATTGTGAGCATAGCCTGTGCTGAGGAAGCTGGGGCCTTTGAAAACATGACACTATTATAAGTCAAGACTAGAAAGGATGGATCCATATTACAGGAAACTTACTTAACAGACTGATAACTAAAAGGTTTTGGTTTTGTTCTGATATAGGGTCTCTTTACATATCCTTGGCTGTCCTGGAAGTCACGGAGATCAGCTGGTTCCTCCTTCTGAGTGATAGGCTCAAAGGTGTGTGCCACCATGCCCAACTGAGAACTAAACATTTTCGTGCTTTTGTTTTCTGGTAGAAAGGGACACTAACGGATTTGCCTGACTTGTCTTATGAATTTTTTTTGTTTGTTTCTCTTCTCTTGCTGTATCTGACAGTTTTGTATATAACCAATCTTTAAATTCTTTTGCTAAGTATAATACAAATAAATATATACTGTATATATTATATAAGAATAAAACCATATTACCTATTTAAATATGTTTTCCATTAAACATATTTGCAGGTGTGTGTGTGCTGTGATGTGTTTAAGTCAGAGAAATATTTGGTGCTGAAAGAAGTGAGTTAGGCTTCTTTCAAGAAGCAAGGGGGTAGCAGGCTTGATTATTGGTGGTATAGCAGCTTTAATTCCATTAATAGCTAGCACCACTGCTTCTGCAATAGCATTGACACAAGGAGTTAAGACTACTATTTTTGTTAACCATCTAGCAAAAAAAAATGTTACTAATGTATTGAGTATACAAAAGGATTTATATAGGTATCTGGAACAATGAATGATGCTCTAGAACCCATTCAAATTATCTGGAGGAGGTTCAGGGTTCAAGAATTAATTAGGAGTCATCCTAAATGTCATGACAAATATTGGAGTAGTGTTACTTTTGAAATTCACAATGATTGTCATTATAATTAGAAAAAAGTTTAAAGACACTTGTAGGATATTTGGCATAATCCTAACATCTCTCTGCGTGTGTTAACTTTGCATAGTGAGATTATGAATTTAAAGAATGTTGCTTGGTTGGTCTTTGATGCTGCAGATAATGCCAATATAAATATCCATGGCCTGAACTCAGTATTTCCATTTTGGACAAACCTCAGGAATGGCATATATAGTCCTGGGAATACTTTTACTCCTGCCTGTTGTGTTAAAGCTTGTCTTTAACAATATCAACATGTTGGCAGCCAAAGTACATGGCTTAAACCTAAAAATGGACCCTCAGACAAAGTTATTAAATCAACAGGCTGGCAAGCCATGGGTGGGTAAGATTCTGCACAGAGCCTTACCAACCTAAGACATAAGTGCATTGCCTTTGACAATGCATATTCCATGATGGGTAAGGAAGGCATTCTTGTCAGAATGACCTAAGACAGGCTCAGTCTTGTTAATGAAATAAAAAAGGGGGAGAGGTGGAGAGCCTTTAGGGCTGCTTGGCAAGAAGCTGACATGGACCAAGGACAAGGAAATGGGCTGCTTGGCAGGAATATGACATTGGCCAAGGACAAGGAAGTAGGCTTCAAGCAGGAATCTGACATTAGGCTGGAACAAAGAAGTAATTTCAGGTAGGAGTCTAAATCGTTGGCTACAACGAAAAAGTAATCTCAGTCAGGAATCTAAATATTAGGCCAGAACAAAGAAGTAATTTCAGACAGGAATCTAAATTTTAGGCTAGAACAAGGAAGTAGGCTTCAGACATGAATATAACCTTGGGCTAGGATAGGGAAATAGGCTCAGACACTTTGGTCATCCTGAAACAGTGATCATGGGAGTGTTCATGTAACTGGGTTTAAAGCCTTGCTTTTTCTTTGACTATTTATTTATTAGTTTATTGTCTTGCTCGTTCCTCGACTATTTGCATCTATTGTATTGCTAGACCCTCAACCTAGAACTGACCTTAATACATGCATGTAATCAAAATGGTATAAAAGCATAAAGGAAGAGGCGGTATAGGGGGTTCTAGGGAAGGGAAATGAGGAAAGGGAACGACATCTGTATTGTAAATAAATAAAACATCCAATAAAAAAAAAAAGAAAAATTAAAAAAAAAAAAAAAAAGTAATACTTGGAGTCATTCCTTCTTCCACTAGAAGGGTCCTGGAGATCAAACTCAAGGATTTTTTAAGGTTTACTGACACAACATTTTTAACCATTGAGCCAAATATGTATTACTTGTTAGTATATAACATATGATTATGAAGTGATATAGTTTTGAAGAAAGAAATTTTTAAGATTCCTCAGGAACCGAACTTAATTCAACCCCTTTGGTATATTCCAGGGTACTTTATAAAATGATGTGGTATAAATGTAAATTGAAATTTAACATCCTGAAAACAAAAGTATCTCAGGTGATGGCACTGATATAATCAGACACTGGTATACCTCTACTGTATAAGGAGCACTGGGTTGAAGTTTTGAGAACTCAGTTCTCCTTTTGCCCAGCCACAGACTAACATAGTTATGTAATTATGAATAAGTCATCTGTTAAATAGAGACCCTGAGAGTTGGTTATTCTACAATCTATTGCAGTGTTTCCCAGGAAAAGTATCACCTGAGATACTTTTGTTTTCAGGATGTTAAATTTCAATTTACATTTATACCACATCATTTTATAAAGTACCCTGGAATATACCAAAGGGGTTGAATTAAATTCGGTTCCTGAGGAATCTTAAAAATTTCTTTCTTCAAAACTATATCACTTCATAATCATATGTTATATATTAACAAGTAATACATATTCCTGCAATGAAAGAAATATCCTGTATCTGTGATGTCCACTGTGGTAAGCACATGTGGATTCTAAGACTGTAAAGTCTTAATGTGATTAAACAATGAAATTTTAAATTTTATGTAATTTTAAACAATTGATTATACATAACCATATATAGCCAGAAGATATGGAAGTGAATAAAGCATAAAAGGCTATATAATCTGTAACATATACAGTTCTTACCAAACTTTTAGGAGAGATTACTTTAAAGCACCACCAATATATACTCAGGTAGTTTAAGCTAAGTGGAAATAGCAACTTAGTACTTTCAGGAAGGCAGTTCCTATTTCAGCTTTCCTTCTGGTAGCAGTTCTTACAGACTCAAGTACTATGTAGATGAGCCACAAACATTGACTGGTGTTATTACTTTGCCTCAGTGTCAAAGCCTTACACCATGGGGAACTGGGTATTAAACTGCTACTCAAGGGCTCCCACTTTATCACAAACAACCACAGCAAGAAAGCAAGTGGCTCATTGATTACTGAGTCAAAGTGGGCAAGGGAGTCATGGCACCTAGGGAGGTATCCTGTCTTTGCCTTTCTTTTATTCTGTCTTCAATTTTTCTTACATTTTTATTGCAATTAATGTCTAGCAGCCTGTGCAATAAAACCAAAAGAAGTGTTGGTGGGCAGTGGTGGCACATGCCTTTAATCCTAGCAGAGGCAGAGGAGTTGGACCTCTGAGTTCAAGGCCAGTCAGGTCTACAGAATGAATTCCAGGATGTCCAGGGCTACTCAGAGAAACTTTGTCTGGAAAAACTGTATATGTATATCCCTTACCACAAGACTTGGAGAGCAGCAGAGGAGTAGAAAGAAGGCAGGTGTCCACCTTACTTTTACACAATACCTATATAGGACACCTTTTTAAAAAAAATATATAATAAACATTAAAAAAATCTTCAAAATTGATTTTAACTTTAAAAACTCATTTTGTAGTATTTTTGAATTCTGTAACTTTTATGACTATATTCCAGTGACTTACAATTTCTAGTACATGATAATATGTTTAAATAAATAATATGTTTAAATAAATGAGCTGTGTAGCTGAATTCAATTAACATCAAATGACTAATTAATATGCATTTTGTTAACTAATAACAAGCAGCATTTAGCACATCGTAGGCAGTACTCACCTAGAGAGTGTTTGCTGGATGCAGTCAAAGCTGCCCTGAGGGTTATCTCTCCCCACATTTGACAAGTAGAAGTTAAAGTTGTGGACTTCACTGAAGGAATCATTTTTGGGAATTTTCATAAGCTGAAAGGTGGGAAAGAGAAAAATACTTCAGTGCTTATGCAGTTCTGCCTTGCTGGTTGTTCAAGTGATCCCTGAATCTTCATAACATGTAAATGACCAGGGAGTTCAAGCAACACAACAAATATGCCTATAACTCATCACTCTTGTTCATATGAATAGCTTCTAATGTAATGGTCTTTGATGTATATCCCACAGTCTAATCTTTTGCTGTCCTAACACAAACGCATTTCATATTTTAATTCTTACTTTTTTGAGTAGTACTTTTGAAAAGTAATAACCAGTAACACAAGGCAAAAGTGCAGCTGGGACATATCTTTATGTTCTGATCGTGGGAATCATCCCTCATTCAGTGTCATATTTATGCAACAAAATCAACAAGTCCCTCCCAAGGTAGGCCCTGGGCAACACTCTGACATGG
This sequence comes from Rhabdomys pumilio, assembly GCA_030674055.1. Classification (NCBI taxonomy): domain Eukaryota; kingdom Metazoa; phylum Chordata; class Mammalia; order Rodentia; family Muridae; genus Rhabdomys; species Rhabdomys pumilio. Next base: position 1,048,853 of record JANHMN010000014.1, on the reverse strand, counting down.
GCAGACATGCTTTTCTATTTGTTTTTAAGACAGGGTCTCAGATAGCCAGGCTGGTCTTTAACTCATTTAAGTTGAGGCAAACCTTGAACTCCTGATCTTCCTGCTTCTATTGCTCAAGTGTTGGATTTATAGATATCTAGCTAGGTGGTTTTCTGAGGCCTTGCTCACGTTCTTGAGTCCCTGCTAGGTAAGAATAGAATGCCTGTCAGCAAGGCTTTCTTTTGACACCCATGCTCTGAATCAGATATGCTTCCTGTATATGGTAGGAGCTCAGAAACTCCTGTCATTAGAATCTTCTATCAATTGTTCCTCCTTTCTCAGTACCTAAAGCCTTTCTTTTCTTTGATTTACAAGGCTGCCACTGTGTTAAGTGATGGTTAGGAATAAGGATATACAGGCATGTAAAACATGAACCAGCACCTTCTAGTCCCCAAACACACTGAGTCTTAGTAACATAGTAGATGAGGGAGAAGGGACATTGTGTTTTGCAATATTCATGCAGCTCACGGTAATGAGCCCTCTCTGTTGTTACTGGAGGAACAGAAAGCAGAGGACACTGGCTCTACACATGTTGCATATCCATAGATGTGCTAGTAAGTACATCCCTGTGTCATCTCTGCCTATGAAGAGGACACACTGACTCAAGCCATGTAGAGAAGCTCAATAAACTAGGAAAGTCAGAGCTACCTTCTTCAACTCCCAGAAGAAGGAAGGAAAGCTAAGAATAAGTTGATGTCTGCTATCTGGCAATGATAGTCATGTAATAAATAACTGTTCAAAAAATAAAAACTTGAAGAAGCATGGGAAGCATGTCTTCTAAGATTTGTCTAGAGCTAGAAAGACTGCTGTGCATCAGATAGCCCACACAGGCATTATCCATCAATTCCAATAGTCTGGGCCTCTTTATTTTAGTCCTAATTCCCGAAGAACCAAGTCTTCACATTTATTATTTACTCTATAAATATATCCTGGGGGGGGGGGCTGATAGTTACTCTCTAATTCTCTCATATTTTAAAAATGCAGTACCTTTGTAAACCCATCTTAATGTATTATGTTTGTAGATATTTATTGAGCTTACTTACCATCCTCTCCCTCTCCCTCTCTCTCCCTCTCTCTCTCTCTGACCAGAGATGTACAGAAGTCACACGTTTGTGCTGGTATATGTACATACTGATAGTGTTCATTTGTTTCTTTTCCCTGAGAGGAGCAGGGTCTTGCTAACAGAAACACCACAGCCTAAAGCCTCCCACTAAGGCTTGGGAGAGGATGTCAAAGGTTGGAAAGGTCTGGACCTCTGAATGAAATCCTCCTCAACCATGAGTTTTAACTTCGATCCACTCTCAACTCTAACTCTTCATCTTGGTTTGCAGAACCTGACTGTTAGGGAGACTTTCATAGAGGTTGAGGCCTCGTTGCCATGTCAGGCCGTGTGTAGCCTAAGATTTTTCTTTTTTGTTTCTCTGACTTGAAAATGCAATTGCACTTTTCTGTTGAGAGTATAGAAGACTATTTATTAGGTGTTAGCGTATGTATCTTTTAAATGATTTATTTATTTATTTTGTGTATATGAGGACTTTTTTTTTCATGCACACCAGAAAAGAGAATCAGATTCCATTACAGATGGTTGTGAGCCATCATGAAATGGAACAAGGCTCAATTTGGCTACCTAACAGATCTGGGAAGATATTACTGGCATCTAGTGGGAAGCCAGAGATACTGACAGATAAAGTACAGTGCAAAGCCCCTCAGCAACCAAGAATTGCTTAGTCAGAAAATCCAAAGGGCAATACAGAAACTTTGGGTTAAAAACAGGTAAGTAGTAGTCTTAAATCAGAACTCAGAATTCAGATTTCACTGACTTCTATGGAAGAGAGCATTGTCTTTAAAGAAATAAAGTATCTATTTCAAACAAAAAGAGTAACTTTACTTTCATTTCAATCTTAGAACTTCTGATGAGAAAATTAGAAAGCAGAAAAGATAAGCAAGAAAGAATATATGAGGCATAGAATATATATTATGGCTTATTCACATTTATTTCCTTTTCTTTCTCTAATTAGAAGTGACAAAACTTAAGCTATTCAACTACAAGTTTCATATAGATCATGAGTCCTTAAAGACTCTAGTGTCCCTGACTAGAGGAAAAGCTTAAAATACTTAAAATTAAAATTGAGAAGTTCCTCTCTCACCGAGGAATTGCAAGGTTGCTTCTAAATTAGGACTCAGAACTGATTTCCCATGGTAGTTATTAGCCCAGTCCTCAAGGCTGATCCTAAGTTCATGCAAAACATTACATGTCCTCCCCACACCCTGCTGCTTTCTGTGTGCCATCAATTTGAAGGATGGTTCTTAAGAAAATGAAAAGAAAGTACTCTTTAAATAAACTGTGGGACAAAACTCCTATATACCACAGCAGAACGTTGTATGTCTCCAGTTCTACTGAAACTGAGCTCTCTGTATTGGACCTGAACTAAAGGACTCAGAGCCCTCCCAAATGTGGCCTTCACTGGGTCCTCCTAGTTTAGTTGTGATGTCCTTTGTCCCTCACCTGCTCTGTCATATATAACCTGCTTTGTCCAGTGTCAGTTTTCCTGCTTAGGGGCTACAGTGCTAAACAGACTTGCCAGCTGTAGATCTAAGTGCTACTTTGGAGAGCCATTTTACTGTTGAGTGCATACTTAGATACTTTTACAACTAAACTGCACCTAATTTGTACCTTGAGAATAAAATATTATTTAGAAAGTATTAAATATTGTGTGATTTCAGTTTCTTATTTAGTATGAATATAGAAATATATCACCATATCCATATAATTGCAAAAGTAGTTATTAATTTTTCATTCCAAAACCAAGAAACTAAACATCAAAGGCTTAAGTCCACAATCCACAACCTTCCTCTCCAACTGCAGCCTGTTTTCGATAAAAAGCTACAAAGAAAAAGTTTCAGGAAACTTTCAGACATTTATAATTAACATAGGCGCTGTATTCCATGGTGTCTAAGTCAAAGCTTCTAATTATTCAGATACAGGCTCGGGCATGTGGCAATGAAGTACTCTCTGAAAGGTCACTTCAACATCAGTCACAGGCCTGCTATCTTAAGGATCTAGGGCAGAAGTGCAAGCATACACTGCTGAAACCTGAACACACACAAACACACACACACACACTCACACACACACACACACACACACACACACACACACACACACACACACTCACATTCTTATCTGCTTAAAAGTAGTTGGTACCTGAGCTCCATGTAGGATCAAAGTATATGCTAGATTTAACAGAAATCTAGTAAGGCTTTTTCACTTATTTAAATGTTTTGCTTTGTGGATATCACAAAAGACTTAAATGGCACTGCTCTTCTTTGGAAGTCATTATAAGCACTAGTACCTAACTTTTTCTGCTACAGTGACTGAAAAGGCTCTGTAAGACACCCCCCCCCTCTTTTTTCTGTAAGACATTTATGAAGCAGCAATGACGCAGTTTGATAGGGAACTTCTTGGGGTTGTTCAGTTGAACCACAGGACCAGGGGAGCCCAGATCATTTTTTTTTTTCAAATTCTTCATTTTATAAATTAGAGACAAAGAGGCTCAGGAAGCTGTTCAAGGTTATATTCATGTTTAAATTGCCGCCCCTACACTCTCAGACCAGGTTCTCTACGCCATGGCTGTCTGAAACACTCATTACCTTGTAATACTAACATGTTATGTTTATGGTATTTCTTCCCCCTCTAGAATATAAGCCGGCAAAGACAGATGCCTTTGTGTGCTTGTGAATGTACTGCCAGCATCTTGAATGGTGCAGAGCGCAAAGTATCACTCGATATACATTTGCTGAAGGAGTAAAAATGTTGATTAATGTCTCAGGCACAACTAGTACTGGTGTCTGCTTTCTTTCCACCAATATTTCCAAAGTATGCTCAAAAGTTTTATTTAACAAGGGGATTCTATCGTCAAGTAAGTTTGGGAAATGCCAGGTTAAACAAAATGACTCTCTTGGCTGTAGATCTTTAGAACCAAAGAGTCATTTTCCAATTAGTGTGACCTAAAAGTCTACTCTTCCACCTCTGCAGAATCTCAGAAAGCCAGCCTGTCTCTGAGTGTCATCTGACTGGTACACTTACTACTACTCTTCCACCTCTGCAGAATCTCAGAAAGCCAGCCTGTCTCTGAGTGTCATCTGACTGGTACACTTACTACTCAGTTCTACAGTGTGTAGACTTTACACTGTGCTTAGATCTAGGTGAACTTGCTGTAAGCATCTAAGCATTAGAATTCTCTGTTGCTTTCAAATTCGGCCCAGACTTCTGATGATTCTGATTTCCTAAGAATCTAGAAAATGGTTTAGAGATACGTTCACTATACAGACCCCATAGTCCTGGGGAAGATAGATAACCCAGAATCAGAACAGAAAACAGAAACTTCAACCTGAAAGCCACAACACAAAATGAAAGCTGCTGCTATGACTCTAGATCCCACATGACTCTAGGTTTTGGGAAGAAAAAGAAATGGGCTCAGAACAACCCAGATGTACAAACCGATGCTGGGGGCAGAAGTACGAAGTAGAGATATCCTTTAATGGAAATGAAAAAAATTAAACATAGAAACACAAGGGAAATCTAAAGGCAGAGGCTAAGAGATTCTAATACATGCTAAAAACCTCTGGAAGTTCACGACAGATACTTTTGTTGATGAGAGTGGTGTAAAATGTCAAGTGCAACTGGCATAAAGAGAAATACTGGAAGTTATCCAAAAAAGTCCTGTCAGGTAGCAATTAACATAAATAATGCAGGATAATATAAAACCACATGCATCTTTGATTTCCTCCTTAACAAGATGTATGCTAAGGAAGAGAAAAGAAAAGAGACGAGCTTTTTCTCCTAGTCTGCACATATCTCGTGTAGACCTAGCATATTATGGAAGTAGTTTGGGGTTAAAAAATGTAGCAATGCCGGGCGTTGGTGGCGCACGCCTTTAATCCCAGCACTTGGGAGGCAGAGGCGGATTTCTGAGTTCGAGGCCAGCCTGGTCTACAGAGTGAGTGCCAGGACAGCCAGGGCTACACAGAGAAACCCTGTCTCGAAAATTCAAAAAAAAAAAAAAAAAAAAAAGCATGTAGCAGTGCAATACTGAACTATGTCTGTGGTGCTGTTGCTGTTTTGGTGGGGTAGAGACTGACTAGAAAAATGATTTCCTAGCTTGACATGTTCACCCTTATACTGAGTTCTTTTCAACTTGTTACCACTTTAGAGGAAACACCGATTGTAATATTTATAACTGGTACTATTTGTAAAACTAGTTTCATTTATTTATTCCATAAATACTCAGTGAGTGCTATTATGCTGAGTACTGCTAGAATTTCTATGGTATACTGTTGAATAAAATGGAATGAGAACTTTTCCATCGTGGCATATATGTTTAGAAATCTAGGAGTGTGATGGCAGTGGCAAAGAGCAGGTGACAAAGAAATGGGACTTGATGTGTTTTGCAACAATAGGCAGTGGAACTCACAGATATACTAAATGTGAGAAATGTGAGAAAGAACTTAATGATGACATGGCATTCTGTCTGAGAGAATGAAACTGCCTGAATGTGTGCAGACATGAATCCCCTGCAGTTTCCTCTTGTCCTTGCTTTCAGCTGTCTTTCACCTTGGAAGTGACACTGAGTACCTTAATGTAACTGAATCCACTAACAAGCTGGGCACGAATCTTAAATACAATTGACCATTGTTGGTTTCACCATCTAAAAAAGGGCTTCAAAGTGAGTTCTGTTATGACTCACTATGCTGCTTGATGGGCAGAATCGCTTAGAAGACGCCAGGTGGCTGGGAGTAAGCTGGTTAGTAGCTGGGTATTTCCAAGAAAGAAAATAGGGTGGGCTGGGCAGTTGCAAGGGAAAGATGCAAATAATAGATAATCAGAGATATACAGGTAAACCCATGTGGCTTACGGAGCATGAGAAAATAAAAAAAAAATTATATTTAAAAATAAATGTAAAATTGAGCCAAATGCTAAAGCAGCGTTTGGAGAAAAAGTAAGAGAGCCATGGGAAAAATCTACGTAGTTTGTTCAGAATGCAATCATGGCTAGACTACACATATGAACTCTTTGGGAGCAAAAACTGAAACCTCCTAGTGAGTTCAAGACTCTCATCATTCGTATTTTAAAGAGCATTTTAAAAATCTGAATATGTTACATAGAATTGATGCTGACACGGAAAAGAGCTAAACTGTCTTCACATCTCTGAATCATCTCCCAGAACACTATAGTATCCTCTGAGGCCCCTGTTGTCCTGGAGACTTAGTGTCCACCTCTCTCCTTCTCAAACTACCCTGGATGTCCCAGCTCAAACCCATCACATGTTTGTCTTCTCCGCCCCATTATTTCTTAAGAATTTGCTCTCATCTATCTCACCTGCTTTGGTTAAGATTCCCTCATGCCTTTGACAATGTCTTTTGTCTTTCAGCTTTTTTTTTTTTTTTTTTGATCCCTTCTCTGTTCTATCCTTAAATCATTCAGTTCTTACCCATAAATCACTCAGGTTTTAAGTCAAAACTATTCTCGAATGCCAGTCTGAATACATTAGTCCCATACACCACTGATGCTTTTTATCTAGCTGTCCATGAGTGGTAATCGAAGCACCTTTATAGGCATCCAGAGTTCTCTGCTACTACACCAGCCGAACTGGGCCTCACTCGCCATAGTGCCCTTCATCTCAGAGGCAGCACTGTGCCATCAGAAAACACTGGGCAGCGTCTCTGCTTCTTGTTTACCTTGTGGTAATATTTCTTTCACTTATGACTCAGCTCAGGACCTTTTTCTGTAAAGAAGCTCAGCCTTCTCTAGCCAGGTGGGCTTCGTTGCTTTTTTTCTGGGTCCCCACAGTCCCTACACCCTTTACTGCTTCTTTACTAAGTTGAACACTGGGTTTTGATTTATGTCTTTCTCTCCCACCAGACTGAGTCATTTAAAATCAAGGGTTGTGGTCTCATTCATTTGTATTTATGTTTGGGACATTGAAGATGCCTCATAAATATTTGCAGATTTATACAAACAAACAAACAAACATGCCAGTGATTAAAAAGAAAATACAAATGAAGTTGAAATAACGCACTTAAGGCTGTTTGGGAAACTAGGACTCGGCAGAGAAAACACAAGACTGGAGGGTACAGTGGCCTGCTGCGAGGCATGAAGGTCAGGAGGAGTAAGTTTCTGATCTCTTTTAGGCTATGTTTAACCCTAAAAACTAGGCAAAATGGCTTCTTAGATTTGTGGTACTTAGATTTATAGTACACACTTGTCAATATATATATATATATATATATATATATATTTATATGTGTGTGTGTGTATATATATATATACATATATATATATATACATATATATATATATATATATATATATATGTATATATATATATAGTAGTTCTTTACTAAAATGCAGAACTTTTGTCTTCAAGTTTCATTTGAAAACACATCCCAACCTCTTAAAAACACAACTTAGAAGAGCCAGGGAGACAGTTAAAGGGCTGCGGAGAGCAAATAGAACTCAGGGAGACACTGTCTTGGTCAATTATAAAGCAGAAATTTGTTTTTTAAAAAAAGGTTTAATTTTTCTGAAACAAAGCTCAAATCTGAGTTCTACGAGGAAAAAAATGTTACATGTGAACAGCAAGTTCCAAATCTCTGTCAGTTTTCTCTCCTCCTGTTCTTCTGTGGTTCTGAGGAAAGTCACACCATGCCAGGAGGAACTGGAGGCAAGAGCTGGCAGACCTAGGTTTGTGCCTGGCAGTCACCAGCAGTGGTGTAAATCTAGTGACCTGACAGGTAGGAGCTGCCCTGAAGATCAACAGGAAGGTTGGCCTAGGCCCGAGATTTTGCAAAATGCATGCCTTCAGCTAGTTCAATCAATATCACCATGAAAACTTGCATGCTCACTAATATAAACAACTATTTGGACGGTTATTTCCAAAGTGAAACAGAGGAGTGACCAGCTCTGAATTCCACATTCCACTATCAATTAATCTCAAGACATTTTTCTGTTTAAAGCTATTTATATTTTTTTTAAAACGTAAATCTTCAGCTAGCTGGGTGCATGTGGTGTCATACACCTTTGATTCCAATGCTCATTCTCGTTGTTCCTGTAATGGAGTTCATTGGTTGTTCATATTCTCCCATCCCATTGTTCTCTCCTCTCTGATTTAATTTCTGGAAACAGCTCGATTAGTTGGCCGTAAAAATTTTTTTTTAAACAATGTAAAAGTATAATGTTGACCAGTTATTTAATTATAATTATCTTAATACATTGTGTTTTTTTTTTTTTTTTTTTAAAAAAGGTGGTTGACCAGTTGGCCTTTCCTTTTTGTTTTTTTCAAATTTCTTGTGTCTAGACAGTCCTAAAGATGAGTAAAACCTGTAGTATTTGAATTTTTATAGATCTTTCCCCAAATACCTCCTCTGAAAATAATTCCCGTGGTAGAATATACATACACAATTCCATAAAATGTATTTCTATTTAATTTTCATAATTCAAATTCATGTGCTAATTTTCTAAAACCTATAAAGGAATAAAAACTATTTCTAATTTCACAGCTACTGATATAAAACATCAATGAGAGATCATAGTTCTGATTTCTAAAGAGCCTTGGCTGGCCTGATGTAATATAGAAGATATAAACAGAACCTGTCAAACCTCCAGATAAGTTGTTTTATAACTAAGAAATATAGGGTTGAAGGATGGCTAGGGATGGTATTGGGCGGCTTATTGTGAGAACTCTTAAGTCGATGTCTCTACACAGAGGAAGAGATGCTATCAAAGAAAGAGTGAATACTTACACATGAACAGTAGTAGAGCAATACTGCATGTGGAGAATACAATGGAATGCTTCAGTGATTACCCTCTAGATATCTAGATACTTCCAGAAGGTAGCACCGTCACCCACTAAGCAATCACTCCAGGATAACCATGCTGTATGAAGTAGCAAATTATATAACTTCATCAATAGCCAATAACTCATTGAATTCCTAGTGTGATGGCATGTGGGGAGGAGGAAGACATCACTAGCTTAAAAGTTTAGATTATTCTTATATAAGAGACAGCCATCAAAAGGAGATTGCAAAAATCTAAGCATGTTAAATTTTAAGACTATAAAAATGACATGCAAAAATGTCAAAACAGCAAAATATGTAAAAGGCTACATGAATACATAATTATTTTACAATTACTGAAATAAGGTAATTATCTCAAAGAGTATTATCAATTATGAACATAAAGACTATCCCACTATGTTGGGGAGAAACGTGAGTAATATAGAGAAAAGAAAAGAGAAGAGAAGAGAAGAGAAGAGAAGAGAAGAGAAGAGAAGAGAAGAGAAGAGAAGAGAAGAGAA
>JANHMN010000014.1:1018983-1039448 GCA_030674055.1 Rhabdomys pumilio | reverse complement strand
AAGAGAAGAGAAGAGAAGAGAAGAGAAGAGAAGAGAAGAGAAGAGAAAAGAAGAAAATCAAAATCACTCCTGGCAACACCAAATGGGGACATGAAGACATCTGATACTTCATGACATCTTAAAATACTGCAGTATCTAGCATAGGCCAAGGATCATTAAGCAGATCACACTGTCAGTTTTTAAAAAAGATTTATTTTATTTGTATCTATGTGTACATGTGTGTGTGTCTCTGGGTGTAGTGCCTGCAGAGGCTAGAAGAGGATGTTGGATTCCCTGAAGTTACAGGCAGGCATGAGCCATCTGATGTGGGTGCTGGAAACTAAACCCAGCTCCTAGCTGTCTCTCTAGCCCACACTGTTAGTTTTTAAACATTATCAAATGATTACTTTGAAATAATAATAAAAAACAAAACATGCATTCAATGCTGGCCAGGGGAATTAGTTCCCGAGAGTACTTCCAAAGAGCTGTGGGAAGCAAAAACAGCATCCTTCTAGAGGCACTACTGAAAGTCCCTCCTACTTCCTGACCTACTAGTGTATTCCATATCTCTGAATCTATCCTAAGGAAACAGAGATGGAAGTAAAATAAAGTACCTAAGGATGTTCCCTGTACTGTTGTTATTGCACAGTAACAGTACAAGTAACCATAGAATAGCTAAATGAATGACAGTAATACAATAAAATGTCAGGCAGCTACTTCAGTGTAGCCTTTATTATTGAAAATGTTCCTAATATAGCTTTAAATATAGGATATTTTAAAAGTAATCAATAAATACACTGCTTCTGCAATTTAAAGCTTTATTTAGGCTTTAGTTTTGGTTTTTAAAGATGAGGTCTCATGTAGTTCAGTCTAGTGTCAAACTTACTATGGTGTTGAGGCTAGCTTTGAACTCCTGATCTTCCTGTCATCACTTCCAAGGTTTGGGATTACAGACATGCAACACCATATTCACACATTAAAAATATATGTGTGAGAATGAGCAAAAACCAAAAAACCAAAAGACTAGAGGACATCCAACAAAACTGCTTTTTACTGGCCCAGACACGCCTGTTTCATTCTTATTCTTGTCTTATTTTACACAGTTCTAAAATGTTCATTCACTTCATTTCTCAAATAGAACAATAAAGGAGGCATAAAAATAAACTATATTTTGGGCTATCACTATAAAACTTGCCCTTCATGACTCAATCCATGTAAATATTTTGAAAGCCTTAAGAAAAAAAAAACAGTGTCATTAACTGTAAGATGCTAAGAGTTTCTTCAATATTAATCTTACATTTGTAAGTTTCTTTTCTTCAAGTTCTTCAAGGAAGACACAGAACACAACCTTCCCTAAAAGCCAAGAAACAAAACTGCAAGCACCTGCACATCTTTACAGCTAAATACAGAACTTTCAGACACCTGTGGCAAACAAGTCAGCACTTGTTCACTGTCCAATGGAAATGCATCTTCCCATTCTCATCTCTGAAGACAGACTTTAGCGAATTACCAACACTTGGACTGAGAAAACAAAAGCCATCCACCTGAGCTGTAAGAAAGTGCTTAGTACCGGTTAGCTGAGTATTGCTGCCTTCATAATACGGCTACCATTACTGTTATCCCCAACAAAACACTGAAAGCTTTTGAAATATTTCCAACTGCTCTTCTCTGGGGTGGCTTACTAGGGAGCTTCTACTGGACGGAGTAGATACAATTTAGTTCTTACTCAGTTTTCTACTGAGTTGAGTATAACTATGTATCACCAGGCTCTTCAAATCTAACCAACTGCTGCAGCTTACTCCCTAATCAGTCTTTTCCAGATTGAATGCCCCGGGCACCCCTCAGTACCCCTCCCAATAACACTGCCCCTATGTCTTAACTCAGATGGCACACTCCTTTGCTTCCACACCTTTGATAATGCTAGCACTCCGCCTGCGGACAGAGCAGACAAGGGGCTTTCCCCACAGATAGATGACAAGGCAGCTCTATCAAGTCCCCAAGGAGCACAATACTCAGTTGTGTCTAACCACAGATAAATTCTCAAGACCTTGCCTTTTCCATTCCCTTTGTCAACTTTTTAAAAACACTTTAATATTCAGCTTTTTGCCTAGATTTTCATATCAAGCCTCACATCTCCAAAAATTTCTTTTGTATTTATTTATGGTACATTTATAAAATACAGGTAACAAATTGCTTTTTGGGAGGTATCTATTGAAATGTGTTCTAGTTTTTTTCTTTTTCATTAAACCCATGAAGATAAAAAAATTATATTTATAATTAGTAATAACAAGGCAAACCATAATTTACATATTTACTTCTAGAAATAAACACAGTTTGAATTATAAAGCTTGACACCTGTAAAGTCACCAGCATTAAACTGGCTTTCCAATTTAATCAGTCTGCAGTAAACTGGCTTTCCTCTTCTGAGCCTGCCTTTCCCTACCAAAGGGAACCAGTATTGAACTTTCTGCAGTTATCACTGTGTTTGGTTTTTAATACTTTTATCATATAAAAACCACATGATATGACTTTTGCCTGACTTTATACTAATCTGATAGAATGACATCACTCTGTGTGATCACTGCCATATGTAGAGCTATAAGGCTGTGCATAACTATGGTGTATCCTTCCACTGAGTTAGTACACATGTTCCCCTCCAGTCTGCTGCTGTTCTTAGTAGCAGGGCTTGTTTAAGTATTCATGACTAAGAAAGTGTCCTCCACAGCTGAAAAACAGTCTGTAAATTCCATTTCATTTTAGAATTCTCTCTATAAATCTCTCTCTTCTCTTACTAGAAAAAAAAAAGTACTTTGGAGCTGTCTTTTGAAAACCCTTTTAGTACAAATTTCTGGCGCTGATGCTCTGACAGAAGAAGGCTGGAAGAGGTATGGAGAACCACCTAAACAGCTTCTACGTAGTATGACTCAAACAATCACCTACTTGTTTTCATCCACTTCAATCTTGAGTAACGGCTCATCCATCCAAGCAAATTCTCAAGCAATAAACACAGAGCTATCCTTGACTTCCCCCTCACCCTTCCCACTGACCTCTTCTATCATCAGCCAATTCCTGGTAATTTTGTCAAGCAGCTATTGGCAAAGAATATTAAAATGCAAATCTGACCATATGACTGACTCTTAGATTAAAACTTAAAAACAGATGATGGTCTCCTGCAGTTTCTGAAAGCCATTGATTGTAACCTACTGGAAGAGAATGACAGTAATTCAGTGGACTTTGGCCAGAATTCTTTTTACTATTTTAAATTTCCTTCTATTTATTTTTATTTATTTAGTATGGGGGAATTTTGTCTTAATGTTTGTCGGTGTACCACGTGTGTGCCTGGTGCCTGCAGAAGCCAAGAGAGGGCATCAAAGCCCCTGGAACTGGTGTTACAGATTGTTGTTAGCTGCCAGTGGGTACTAGAAACCAAACACAGGAACTCTGCAAGAGCAGCAAGTGCTCCTGAGTGAGTCATGGCTCCAGGTTCTTTAGAACATTTCTTCTTAATTACTTTCAGGATTATTTTAAATGAGAGAAAAAAAAACCTAACAAACAAACAAAAAACAAAACTGGGGTGTACAGAGAAAGTGAAGAGAAAATAAATCTCAGGCAGTGGAACTTTTGTTTCAGCTTCATGAATGTGCATATCCTTATGTGTTAAGTGAAATGTTTTGTCTTGGTGTATGGTAACAAGTGTGTGTGTGTGTGTGGTGGGGTGGTATGTGCATGTATGATTGCTTAACCAGATGTCTACATGAAATATCTTCCTCTATCATTTTTCAACTGCTTGGTTTTTTTTTTTTTTGTTTTTTTTTTTTTTTTTTCTCACTAAAACTGGATCTCACTGATTGGCTAGACTAGTTGGGCATGGAGACCACAAGATACCACTACTCCTGCCTTCTAGAGATGTACACTGCAACACCTGTTTTTTATGTGGACACCAGAGATCTGAATTTAGGTCCTTATGCTTGTGCAGCACAGACTTCACCCACTGAGCCATCTCCCCATGCAGAACTGTTTTGTGTGAATGAGAATGATTTGTAAACATGTTTGAAAGACATTTGTCTGCAGATAGATTCCTCCCATCAGAAGTCTTACCCAGAAACTGATGAGTTATAAATCTTCTCCTGAGAAAGTCTGTGTGTGTGCATGCTTTTGTGTGTGTGTGTGTGTGTGTGTGTGTGTGTGTGTGTGTGTAATGAATCCAGCTGTAAGAAAGAAAACTGAAGGGGAAAGCCTTTCAAAGTTCAGACTTCCTCAGAAATCCACAGACAAGCAGTTCCTTGAGAAGGGGAGACCCCGCCCACTCACCGTACCATTTGCCCTCTGCTCAAGCTGTAAAAACTCAGCTCCAAACATCTTTATGTTTTCTCTCACCAGCTAGCTCCTGGACACCCTTCAAACTCAGCTCCCAAAGAACTTCTCTAATGTCTTCCTGACTGCCACTCTCACCAACAGCTGGAGAGGTGCTCAACGTTCTCATGTATGAGAACACGAGAATAAATTTAAAAAATATGAATTCAGCACTTATCATAGAAAGGGGTGATAATACATGTCTCACACTGAAGGCAGCCTCCTTCAGCAAGTACTGGAAGGCCACGGCCAAGTATCACCTTTCTGGCATTTCACTACCATTAAGTTTGAAGTCACAGTTCACACATCAGAAAAAAAGCAAAACAAAACAAAACAGTACTACATCATAGCATTGATGTAGTAATTAGATAAGATTAATATATGTAAAGTGCTTAAAGTTCTTAGCAGCAACAAAAACATTTATAAAGACATTTCCTCTCTTTAAATTCTCTAGATTTAATAATATGTCAAGTTAACACTATTGAGTAATACTATGTGAAGGGCTTGAGCAACCAGGATCTTAGATTCTTGCCCTGCATTGTTAATAAGCCACCAAATGTAAGAGGCTAGCAAACTGGAGAAGAGTCATGAACTAATATACTTCAAAATGTCACCAACCTGTGACACAATGAACATGAAAATGCTGCTGATAATGGGGTGCATTCTAAAGTCAATTTATAGGTTAAACTAAAACACACACACACACACACACACACACACACACACACACCACACACACACACACACACACACACACACACACACACACACACACTGAAGCCAGCAATACAGCTTTCTTTAACATGAACAAAATACTATTTAAAAGATCTGGGACGATATAGATTTGCTCCCACCCCTCAACCACTCCCAGCTTTTTTTCTTTTTTTTTTTTCCTCTTTCATATATAGTTGTTAAAATCTTGTCATTTGTACACACGGGACATAGAAAGAGGTCAATAGCTATTTTAATATTGCTAATGGATGAAATTTTAGGGCTATTTTAACTAACTATAGGAACTGCCAGTGTCACTGAAGAATAAAATTATTTCCAAGCTTAAATGAGTGATATCAAATAACATTATCTATAAAAACAGATGACTTGGTTTCACAAGTTTTAGGTTTTAATGGGAAACAAAAATTCCAAAGTTATCAATGACAGATTTTACCAACAAACAATATATTCCATAATGTCAGTTAGGAGGAAGAGTTAGCATCTGGAGGTCACATTTATCTTTGACTGGACTACCCTGGTCTACCATGGTGCCTGGATGTTGCTAAGCAAAGACCAGAAATAAGTTCCCTACTTTGCAATTTATATTATCTGTGGCCTTTCAGATCAGTCAGCTCCTGCCCCACTCACCAGAGTAAAGAGCAGCAAGGGTGAGCACCCCTCTCCACACTCATGCTTTGGGGATCTGTCTCACTATGCTCCTCCTTAGGGTCTTGGAAAACTATAGTTAGGAAATACTGTCAGATAGTTCTCTGAGACCCTACAAACACAGACAAAGTTACCCTCCTATCTTCTGCCATTCTGAACTCCTGAGAGGTAAGGTTCAGCCTACCTCTTTGTTTTTTGGAGACCTGCAATGATACCCATTCATGCTGTGAAGATACTGAGTTTAGCTCACTGCCTCTGCTCATTTAGAAAGCCCAGATGTGAGTTCTTATGAAGAAAGACCAGCAGGGCAGGGATGAGAGATCGCATAAAACTAGAGAGGCTAGTTAAATTACTACTTCCCACTATGACTTCACCCGTTAGAGATAATGAGTGTCTAGAGGCAGCTCATATTCTTACCTAAAATGAGATGTAAAAAAAAAAAAAAACAAAATCTATGTGTATGTATAAAAGTTAAATAATTAACTAACACCTTTGATAATTAATATCCAAAAATTTAAATTCAGTATAAATATTAATATAAATTTTCTTATGCATAAACCACTACAGTATTTAAAATCTTAGAACAAATATCCATTATACAAGAAAATAACTTTGACAGTCTTCTAGTGGTCGTTACATTCCGAGACAAGAGTATCAGCCCCTAATCATCAACTTTTGAACAGATTGGTGAGACACAATTGTTCATAAAACTAGTAGGCCAGCCAACCAGAAACAGCAGGGGAAAGCAGCCAGAGGACGGCATATCATCTAAGACAGAGGCAGTGCTGAGGGGAAGCAGCCAGAGGACGGCATATCATCTAAGACAGAGGCAGTGCTGAGGATTTATTTTGTCTTTGCTACTTGTTCCAAGCCCATAGTTATCTTTGCTTTCCAGGTACCAAGTTGGGTAGGGCAGGGCAGTCTGAGGGAAGCATATTCAGGGAGGGCTGAAATTGCCTACTAATTTCAAAAACTATAATTTACTCCTTTAGATTCAATCTTCTCCCCTGACCCTACAAAGTAAAATAAATAATTAGCAAAGTATTTCTGAATGCTATGCTAAGTTCAGAGCTTAAATAAAAAAATTTAAAACAGAATCCAAACCTCTGAGCTTCTGCATTAATGATGATACTGCAAGAATTTATAACACTATTCAAGTCATTAAAGCTATCAGTTAAACAGACTCAGGAGGTTCCTGTGCCTTTCTGAAAGGCACACATTTAGTACTTGTTTGGCTGGCTTCTTCTGTCTTGAAAAGACAAGTGTGACCATGTTTTATTCAGTATACAAAATACATGGTATATAAAAAAATATCTTTTCAACATCCTTAAGATAATTTTTAAAAATTTTATCTATAAAACTTCTATAGCCTCTGGAGTTGCTAAGTCTGAAAGTAAGCAATTAAAAAAAAAACTTTTGAATAATACTCTCATAATAAATACTAAGTTAATATGGATTCTATAATCTTATAATATGTCAATGTTAACATTATTTCTCATTTTCCTGAGATAATCACTCCCTGAAGTCACAAGCAAATTAACTGCAAGGGCATCCACCATATACCAGCAAATGTGGCCATTATTTGCTATTGAAAATTTTGCTATTTCAGATTTTATCCCAATTATTTCATTTCTCACATTTATTTGTGTATAAAATGTTGTGTTAGTTCTTAATTAGGCTTTTAGAGTTTCATACATTTGTTGTTAAAAGAGAACTTTACTGTTTGTTTTTTCTGGTTTTTTGGTTTTTAGGAAGCTTATGCTTGCACTCTAGATGTCCCTGCCTCAGCATCTGAAACGCTGGCATCACAGGTCCACAGCATCCTGCAAAGCTAACATATACCATTTTGAACCCACAAAAAACTTTGTTTAAAATGTTGAGTCACAGCAGTGAGAAACACACACAAAGCCTTGTTATTGATGATTCCTATAGAACAGTCCTTTTATAGAAGTGCTGTGTGAGAGTTCTAGCTAAATCATTTATTTGTTATTAATTCTTTCCTAAATGTTAGTCTGCATGTGTTTGTCAGGCTGGAAATTCTGCAGGAGTGAAGACCATATCTTACCTAGCTCTATATTCTTTCATACTAATTCAGAGCTTGGTCATGCTAGCATATGCTCGGAAGCCAAAGCAAAGGATCATACGTTCTAGACTAGCCTGGGACTTATAGGGAGGCTTCACAAAACTAAACAAGCTGCATAGGTAGCTAAATGCCAGGCATTCCAGCACTTGGCAGGAGAAGTGAGAGGATTCCTTCAAATTCAAGGTCATTCTGACCCACACTGAAAATTCTAGGCTAGCCTGGGTAACACAGAGAGGCCACAACTGAAAAAAAGTCAAACCCAAACAAAACAAAACAAACCCAGAAAACACCATAAAGCCAAGAAGCAAGCAGAATAATAAATTATTAATATGTCAGCTAGGTACTTTTATAGTTTGTGAAACAACTGTTATGTCAATTGTATCAACAGCTGACTGCATTAAACACTGAGTGAACTTTCTAGAAACACTCTTTCAGAGCTCTCCAGTACATGGGAAGAGTTCTTCACCTGCAGTACAGCCTGCCTCTACCAACTGTTTGCCCTTAGAAATGTTCAATTTCATAAAGTCATGTAGACTAGTTTCCCCGCCCCACTGGAGCAGACATCCTTGGAAGTCACTTGCGTCACTTGTACTGTGTTAAGAGGAAGACAGAACAGTGCTACTGTTCATAAAGCTTACCTGACTATAAAGACGCAGCCTTTGGAAACTGGCACGCTGCATTGTCATTTTCCGCTGAATAGTCTACCTTAAAGATCTGAAGTTACATGTAGGTGCTCTAGGTATACATTAGACCCATGAAGACAAACTGGCAGACCCACACTAGAGAATAAATGAGGATATTTTCATTTGTCCACAGTTCCTAACATTCACGAACTCAGCAATCAGAACCAACTGCTCCCTGACAGAAAACACTTTCAGTGAGCATCAGATTTCCTGTGTGCCCTTTCCCACTATGGGAAAAGTGTAGGTGCCTGTCAGACATAGTTTCCATTTTCTCCTATGAAAGTTACTGCTTAGCTATAGAAATAAAACCCAAATAATCAACGACTTAGAATTCCATACTGCCATACTTTAATGTTTCAGTCTGTATTTATATAGATGGTAACATCAACCCAACAGAACATGTTCAAACAAAAAAGCAAACAGGCTTAAATGCTAATCTGCCAAGACCTAAGTTCTGACTCTCTATTGATATTACCGAAGGAGGTGGGGGATCCTATAATTAGCAACTAGGACTATCATAACCATGCAGAGTTAGCATAACTTCACCAGGCAAACAAGGGATATATGTAACACTTTTAGAAGGATACTTTAACAATCTTTCAAATTTGCTTACATATGGCACTATCATGACAGTTAAGGCATATTTCCAATTACATTTGATATAAAAAGACAAACATCTATCACTAAGAAACAGATATCTTTTGTGGGAATTCTAAATTTAAACCTTTCAATTTAAAACCCTAAGCATTTTTCATACTGGGAAGCTCTATAAGCATACTTCTGAAGGGTTGTAAAAGCAATCAGCACAGGCAATGTTAACTTATCATGGCTCTAAAGAACAACAGAGGAGCACTGTATAGAAGACCCTCACAGTTATGGCTCTGCGGACTCCCTGTGGGCTGTGCCAACCCACTCTCTCCCCTGTAATGAGTCTTTGTTTTTACTAAGTCCCAAAGGGCTGGGGAGAGCTCTGTAAATGGAAGGGGGAAGGGTAGACAGAATGCAGCTGCAGGCTCTAAAACAATGCTGAGTCCATAATTTTGTTCCCAGGGGAATAATAAAAAGGGTAGGGTGTTGATGAGACAGACACAGAACAAGCAAGGTAGGGCCTAGCATTTTAGTCTCTCAGTCTACAGTGCCTCTAAGCCCCATTCACTATACAAACACAATCACTGTAATTGGGCTGAAAGCTTACCTGTTAAAATTCAAACACATGTTGAGAGTTAAACCATTTTATAGTCATTTTATAACTAAATTACCTTTGGCAGCAAACTATACTCAGGCAAGGGATACAGTGGTATGGCACAGATAAGTAGTCGGAAGAAGGCTAGACACGTGGGCTCAAGGAGAGCTGTGGAGAGAGGTAAGGGACTTGCAAAAGAAAGTCCAATGTCTCAACTATAAACTGCTTGCCCAGGACCTAGGGTAAGAAATAGACCACAGAAGCCCATGCCTGTGCTAAACTGCATGTGGGAATCAAAATCAGAGTTTGGTAATCCTAAGCATTTACTCCCTGTCATTTGGCTGTTGTGTCTAACTTAGTGCCTCGTAAGAAAATGTCCTTTATTTACCTTTTCTTAGCCTGAGATCTCAAACAAGGCAGAGAAAGATAGGGGAAGCAGCAGTTCCAGAGCAGCAGTGCCCCGCTCCAGATCCAACAAGTACAGCTCACATCTCACGTTCCTGCCTGAAAAGCCAGCGCCCACCAGGGTTCTAGGATTCTGGCCTCTTTGGATCTTCCCTTCAAATACTACTGATGTCATTAAAAACTGCAGAAAACTCCAAGAGCTTTAAATAAGCAATTGAACTAACCCCTCAGATATAAAATGAGATGAGGTTAGTAATCACCACCTAAAAAGCTATACAAGAAAATTCAGAAGAATGCTCCTTTCTGTTAGGACCCCATCCATGAACACTTAGCTACTAAGGAGGAAGAAAGAACTGCATTGTAAAGCTGTCGAGTAGAAGCAAAGCTGACGTTCACAAAGACATCTCCTTCAAGTTGGCATTATACAAAAGATTTAGAAATACTGGACTCTTAGTCCATTGAATGATGTAATTAATGTGGCTCCACAGATTTTCAAGTTTTTAAGGTTTAAAAAACCTGTTTACTCACATAGGCACATTTTTATATTTCTGCTGTTATAAAAAGTCACAAGGATGTAGATTTACAGTGATCAAGCTTATGATCTTCCTTGGGCTTGCCTTTTCTCCAAAGCGCTAAACTCCACTTACAGGTAATCCAAGCGGCCATACTACATAGGTAGCATATAGGAATATAAACACTTACTAATTCAAGTAAGGAAGCAAAATAAACAACTAGTTAGTTTCTTAATGTTAAATATTAATAGTAACAATTAAAAAATAATACTAGGGATGGAAAGGTGACTCAACAGTTAGGAGCTCTTGCAGCTTTTGCAGACGCCCAGGTTCTATTCCACCCACAACCATCCATCCATAACTCTAGCTCCTTCTTCTTAACTCTGAGTATACCAGGCATGCATGTGATACACATATACACACACAAGCAAAACATTCATACACATAAAATTAATAACTTTAAGAAAATTTAATAGCTATACCAGTGCTACTCCTATAAAGTTAGTTATCTATTATAAACACAAAGGCACAGGTCCATTAAATCAAAAGTTCTATATCATGCTTGTTGGTTTTGGTGTTGGTGACTGGATCCAGGGTCCTGCCACACGACCTCCACACTACACTGCCTAGTGTAGACTGAAGCAGACATACGAAAGTGCCTGTGCCAGCACAGCTTACTTTCTATTTATGCGTGTCATTTCCTACTGTGTAAAATTAAAAGATTAAACACATAGCTAACTTTTATTAACAAAAACAATTGTAGTCATAACTTGCATGAAATCAATCCTTTGCTTAGCTGTTGTAAATGCAATATATTTCCATAAAACTGTGATGTTTAATCTTCAATGAAGGGGTTCAAATGCACAATCATTCATGATTTGCAAAAAACTGTTTTTTTTCACATAAAGACAATTCAAACATCTTAAATCTGACAGAAAATCTCATTTAGTTATGAAGCTCACAAAATATTTGACTGATTATATAAGAGAGTAAGATGAAAGTAAAAATTTAAAGCTTTATGGTATTTAATACAATTAGATTTTTTTTTTTCCCCTAAATTGAGAGTACTCACCCCTTGGAGTCCTTGAAACTGAATTGAAGGTCGAAAAGGAATTAAATTCTATAAAAAAAAAAAAGAAAGAAAAAGAAAAACAGGTAAACTTTAGTTAGACTGTCTTAGGTTTTACTGCTGTGAACAGACACCATGAGCAAGGTAAGTCTTATAAGAGACAGCATTTAATTGGGGCTGGCTTACAGGTTCAGTACATTATCAAGGCAGGAACATGGCAGCACCTAGATAGGCATGATGCAGGAGAAGCTGAGAGTTCTATATTTACATCTGAAGGCTGCCAGCAGAATACTGGCTTCTAGGCAGTTAGGATGAGGGTCTTAAGTCAATGCCCACAGTGACACACCTACTCCAAGAAGGCCAAACCTCCTAATAGTTCCACTCCCTGGGCCAAGCATATACAAACCATCACATCCCACTACGTGGCCCCCATAGGCTTGTCCAAATACATGAGTCTATGGGGCCCATACCTAAACATAGCATAATGCAAAATACATTTAGTCCAACTTCCAAAGTCTCCAGAGTCTATAGCAGCCTCAATAATGTTAAAAGTTCAAAGTCTCTTCTGAGATCCATCCAATCACTTAACTGTAATTCCAAAATCAAGACAGCAAACTAGCTGGACAAACTCCAAACTCTGCATCTCCATGTCTGATATCAAAGCAGTTTTCAGATCTCCAACTCTTTTTTCATCTTTTTTGACTGCAACAAACTTCTCCCTGTTAGCAGCATAGCCTATGGCTCTGGCATCTTGAAAATCTTGGGGTCTCCAAGGCAGCTTCAATGTTAAAGCTTCTTGTTCCAATGTCTGGGATCCACACATGATCTTCTGGGCTCCTCCAAAGGGCATCACTTTTCCAGCTCTGCCCCCTCTAACCTCAGGTTGAGCCACTCCACTGCTGCTGCTGTTCTTGGTGATCATTCCATGGTACTGGCATCTCCAATACACTGGGTTCTTCTACCGGAACTAGACTTCACCAATAGCCTCTCATAGGCTGTCTGCATGGTGCTAAGCCTCAAATCCTTTATGTGACCCCCTTAAGCCCTGGGCAGTCAACTACAACTGAGACTGCACTTTCACCATTGGCCTTCCATGGCCTCTCACAGTGCCAAGCCTCAGGTACTCTTCATGACCCCTTCATGCCTTCAAACCAGTACCACCTGGATGACACACATTACCAAGTATTGCTGTAGCATGAGGTACAACCTTGGTTATCTCTGGAACACAGATTCTTTGTACTCTTAGAAAACACTTCCCAGAAGATTTCACCTCAGTAATGCTGGCCTCTTCTTTAATCATTGCTAATTTCTTAGCTCTAGCTCATCAGAATCAATTGTTCCAGTAGGCCTTTCTATTTTTCACTCTAAAGCCAGAGCCACACGGCTGAAGCTGCTGAGTGCTGCTGCTTGCAGGAGCTGGGACATAGGCCCTTGTTCTATTCCATTATCACCAGCTTTGTTTTCCTTCAGAACCTAAACTTGACTGTTCTGGATCTTGCTCTGTAGACTGACCTTGAGTTCAGAGATCTGTATGCCTTTCTCCTAGGATTAAAGGTGTGTACCACCAAGCCTGGATCTAAATTTAGCTGGGTAGGATCCTGCCCCAAAGCCCCACTCCCTTAGTCTGCTATCTCCTAGAACATAGGACTTGGCTCTACTTCATTTCCTGGTTCCCCTTTAATACTCGAACCACATATTTTATATTTTTTCCTTTCTAAGATTGCTACACTTGTTCAAAATGCTCTTCATGAGACTTAACCACAGAACAAAGTCTTTGCTGGGCTTTTTTTTGAGACTTCGTCAATGCAATTAATATAAATCTCTTTACCTTAGCCTTGGTAGACTCTTCATACAAGGGCAAAAAGCAGCTATATTCTTCACCAAAATCCCACAAAAACAGTCTCTAGGTCACATTCTGAAATTCTTCTCCTCTGAAATCTCTTGGGCCAGGTCTGCACAATTCAAATCACTCACAGCAACAAAGTTTTCCATATTCCTACTCAGATAGCTCATTAAGCCTTACTTAAAACATTCCATGGTTTTCCAAATCCAAAGTCCCCAACTTTACACTTTTCCAAACAAAAGCATGGTTAGGCCTATCACAGCAAGATCCAACTTCTGTCTTAGTTAGGGTTTTACTGCTGTGAACAGATACCATGACCAAGGCAAGTCTTATAAAGAACATTTAATTGGGGGCTGGCTTACAAGTTCAGAGATTCCATTATCATCAACATCAGAGCATTCCCAGGATCATTATCCATTTCATAAATAATAATACCACTTTATTTTAGATTCTACCTGTTAGATTTTAGATCACACTGTTAGATCTAAGCTGGTTATTTAACCTCAGACTTAGGGACAGAATCAAAAGGCTTCCTGGTGACAAGCTCATTTCTTAGTGGAGGTAAAGTAATGTTCTTTAAGAAGGAAAAATTAAAGGGTAATGGTTGATTTGACCAGAGTGATCAATGCTGACTCATTGTAATCCATGGGGTTTTTATGAAAGGAAGTTCAGGTTACATTTCTTTCATGGGGGAATCTCAGCTCAAACTATCTTCCATGGCTAAACTTACTCTTCCTGAAGTAAACCATGTGTGCAGAGCCTGTGGAGCCCCTCTTCATGTAGAATTAGGGTGGCCTTCCACAGTGGGGCACAGTTCTCAGCATTTCCATCAGCCCAGCCTTTTCAACTCTCATCAGAGCACTCAGCTTTTCCCTGGAGGCTGCTCAGAGCTGGCTCCTGGACTCTAGCTCACAGCTTCAGCTTACCACTGGTACTCAAAGTCTCCATCAAGTTCAGCAACTCTTCTGTGCCATTTAAATGCAAACTACTTTCAAATTGCTGACTTTTCCACTCCCTATTACCTCTTCCTTGTGCTAAGAGATGCCAGCCCTTATTTCAAAACCTAGTACCTGCCCTTTCCTCATTCTACATCAGCCCCACCCTGGAGGCCTTTTATACTTATAGTATGACAACTGGGCCTCATTTCCATCCCTCAGCTGTCTTTCCAAAGATGGCTACTTATTACTGTCTACAGAACAGTCTTCATTAGAAACCCAGTGACAGCAAAGTTCACTTATTGACAAGCACTAATGTAACTCCCTGACCAACCTCTACTTGGATTTTGAGGCTCACAAACTCAGAATTAACTTACAATTTCCTCTCATTCTACCACACCACATTCTGTTAGTCAATTACTTTCAATTAGAATCACAGAATTCCAAATACAGAACACAGAAATCCCATAGTTAATGCTCTCTCCTCCAACCCTAATCCTTGTGTTCCATTAATAACTAAGCTGGTAACAACCTAGGACTTGGTTTATTTCATCCTGTTACCTTTCTCATCCTACCCTATCCTACGCATACATCTGCTCTGAAACATATGAGAGTGTGGAGGTCTAATCCTCTATGCCAGAGTTCACATTATAGAGGGAAACACTCGAGAAAGATCAAGCACTAGGTTAAGCTTACTAGGAAGTTAAGTAAGAATTCCAAGGAAGTTTAGAATACAAATACAACTTAGTACAAATACTAGGAAAGCCTAGGAGACTATGAGAAAGGTAGATCTTGACTAAGTGATTAGAAAAAACTACACTTATGGGAAAGACTTTCTTTAGGAAAAAACAAAGGTCACTCTATGGGCAGAGGGTAGGCTTGCAGTACAGAGTTCTGATATACATGAAACAAAATGAAGGACAGAAACAAGAGTCAACCATTCTTGTCTAAGCTATCCTGTCCTTGGCATCTGTTTTTCATTTCCGTTAGACACAGTAGGGAAGAGAGTTTAAATTTCAGACTTTAAGATCTCTGCTCAGAAAGTTTATCAACATGTTAAATAACCTTATCCCAACCCTCCTTAATCTCTTAGTGATGATCCTTAAACCTTGCCTTCAATGTGATAAACAATTAAAGGCTCTTACAATTTTCTGAATAAGAATGTGATCTGGAAAAAAAGGAAAAAAAACAATCAAAGCTGTTGAGCTTGATACACCTGTCCCCTGAGTGGCTCTGCCAGAGCCTGACCAATACAGATGTGGATGCTCACAGCCAACCATCAGGCTGAGCACGGGGACCTCAATGGAAGAGTTAGGGAAAGAAGTGAAGGAGCTGAAGGGGTTTGCAACCCCATAGGAAGAACAACACTATCAACTAACCAGGCCCTCCCTCCCCTCTCAAGCTCCTAAGGACTAAATCACTAACCAAAGAGTACACATGGAGGGAGCTGTGTACCATGGTTCCAGCTGCATATGTAGCAGAGGACTGCCTTATGTGACATCAATGGGAAGGGAGTCCCTTGGTCCTGTGGAGGCTTGATGACCCAGTGTAGGGAAATGTTAGGGCCCTGAGAGAGTAGGTTGGTGGGGGAGCACCAGCATAGAAGCAGTGGGGTGAGGATGGGACAGGGGTTTGCAGAGGGGAAACTGGGAAGGGGGATAACATTTGAAATGTAAATAAATAAAATAACCAATAAAAAAACCACACCAGCAAAAAGTAAAAATAAAATAATTTAAAAAAAAAATCAGTATTTTTTTAAAGGAAGGCAGGTTTTAAAACATAGGAAGAAAGATGACTAGGGTATGTAGGTATTGGAAGGCTGGGCTATGGCTTGAAAACAGCTCATGGGGATGCTTTAGAAGACTCTGAATTAGTATGACTTGCATTGGGAGTCAACAGAAGATAGTCAACCCCCAGACATTCCCAAGGTGTAATGATAAGGGATGTTGATAGTTTGAGTATCAGTCACCAGAGAAAAATGATTATCAAGGTGGCTCTGGGCTAGCAGGCATCCACTCAAGTCTGTCTGCTACAGACTCCCTCGAATTAAAATTTTAGTCTCCTTTGGAAGTTCACGGTCCATTTCAGGCATTTATCACCAAAAAGAGGTCTCTCTATTCAACTAGCTTGCCAGCCCTGTCAGACTGCACTCTCAGCAGGACCCGAAGCCTGTAGTGGTTCTTTTCTACTATCTGCCACAGCAAAGTGAACCTTATAAACATACTGACGGGATCATTGCAAACGAGGCTTGCTATCAGGAATATGTTTTCAAAGTAAATGCTAATTTAATCAAATATTTCAAATGTGTTCATTTTTTTCCCAAGTGGGTTTTGTTTCTGTTTTTTGTTTGCCTAGTTATTGTTAAAACAGTAATGTTCAGGGCTGGGGAGATGGCTAAGTGAGTAAAGAGCTTACTGTGCACACATGAGGCCATGAGTTAAGATGCCCTACACTCACAACAGATCCAGGCATGGTCACAAACACATGTAATCCTAACACAGGGGTGGTGGTGGTGGTGGTAGTGGTGGTGGCAGTGGTGGCTGCAGCGGCAGTGGCGGCCCCCAGGGGCTCACTGGCTAACCTGATACCTGCAACCACCAGCTCCAGGTTCATGGAACACTTCTGTCTCAAAACAAACAATCAAGCATGTAAATAAAACTGAAAATGACTAAAGAAGATATCTGATATCAAGTCTTTTTTTTTTTTTAACACACTTACATGGGAGAGTGTGTAAGTGGGCACACACACACACACACACACACACACACACACACACATGAAAAGTCCTAATGCTCACACTGAATATTTAAAATAAAATGTAAAAAGCAAATCAACTATAAAAGATAATTCTAGGTTGTCCCATATAATACACCATGCTTTACAATAATGCTTAAGCCATTAAATATGTTCTCATTTAGGAATAGGTATCGATAGAGATTCTTGGTTGTTCAGCTTTAATTAAATATTTGCAGAAAGTGGCTCTTTTGAAAAACTCCAGTACCTCTAGAGCAGTGGTTCTCACCATTCCTAATTCTGGAAGCCTTTAATATAGCTCCTCATGTTATGGTGACCCCAACCATAAAATTATTTTTGTTGCTATTTCATAACTGTAATTTTGCTACTCTTATGAATCACACCATAAATATTTTTGGTGTGATTAATATTAAAACATAGAAGTTTGCCAAAGGGGTTAAGACCCACAGATTAAGAACCATTTCTCTAGAATTTAATTGAGCATTATTTGAGCAATAAGCAAGATAGTGATATGATGTCTACATCCAACTAAGAAGCACAAGGGCAGATTGGAAATAGCAAGGAAATTGACTTTTGATGCTTTTTTAGCCAAAAGATTATATTAACCTCTTAGTAATTTCTCTGATTTTACCCCAATGTATTTTGCCTAGTGAGTCAACCCAATCTCAGGTGGGAGAGAAAACCTCTTTTTACAGATTTGAGAGTACCAAGACTAAACATTTTAAGTGGTAACTTCTTTTTAGCTATTGCAGCACAAAAAAAGAAATAACCAAAACAGAAGTAAGAAGAGGGAAAAAACCCTCAAATCTATATAACTCAGTCCTTGCTTTGAAGTAGAGCTTTTGAAAAGCTGTAGTTATTTCACAAATAACTACAAATTTTTCACAAATAGGCCAAATTAAAAAAGACAAAACAAAAAAAAACCAAATAAACAAAACTGCCCCAAATCTTAGGATTTCAAACAGCTCTTAGGTGAACATGGACTCCAAGAGTCTGAGCTGAAAAACCAAAAAGTCAGTTACTGTGACCCAACCCTTTAACCAGCAATATTTGAAGTATAATTCCATCACTTCCCCTCAGGAACCTAATGTGGGCTTCGTAACTGTATAATAAGCTTACTACCAAATATAACTTGCAAATAAAGGCAAATGAGGCCTGGTCCAGGAATCATCACTGCTAGAGTGGAGGTGGTGAAATAGCACAAGGTTATCAAAAGTTCTGCAGCAGCGAAGCCACAGCGGGGGCAACTGTATGGATTGGCACAGGGAAAGTACGCGATCATATTCAATGTAGTAAAGAAAAGCTACTCTGGGAGCTGGATCTCAGAGGCTATGGGAAAACAGTGGAAACTCAGATGCCAGCTGCTAGTCCAGGAAGTAGTCCTGAAGAGCGGAGGCAGGCTATAACTGGAATGATGATAATGAAGTTAGAGTCTTGATATTTTAAGACTGACAAGACCTGATGGCAGACCAAACGTCCCCAAGAGTAGAAACAAATCAAGGGCTATGAGTTAGCTTTAGACAACTGGAAAATGTGGTCATTAACTGAAATGGGGCTCATTCAGGTGATACCAGACCAAGAAGTGAAACCAAGACAGAAAGGGAAGATGACTGGGTAGTGAAAAATCTAAAATTAATTATGTGAATATGCAAATTGTCAAACAGTAGAAGAGTTATATTTGATTACAAGTTTGAGGTGCCTATTAACTGTTGGAATCCATGATCTTTTAAGAGTGCCTATCTCCCTAAAGCTGTAGCCTGACGGTGGCATCCATTCCCCAACAGGGCGCCCTTGCCTTGTTCTCAGTGGGAGAAGCTGCTCAGAGGAGAAGGGGAGAAGGACTCTGTGAGGGGGATAAGGATGCACACTTTGGATGTAAATAAATATCTAAAGTTGAATAGGCCTTTTTTCTTTTTTTTTTAAGGCAGGTTTTCAGAATGTAGCACTAGCAGACCTGGAACTCACTATGTAGCCCAGGATGGCCTCAGACAAGGAAATATTATTTCTATCGCTATAGTTAGTTTTGAGATGGAGAACTTGCTGTGTAGATAAGGTTGGAGTCAGGTTTGTGTTGATCTTTTTACCTGACTTCTCCTGTGCTAGGATTATAGGCAAAAGCCACCACACCCACTTTGAAAAGGTATGATCTGGAGATAAACATTAGCAATTCATTAGCTGGTTATTTCAATCCTCAGAACTAGACGAACTCACCTGGAGAGTTGGCACCTGTGACAACACGCAGGGACGATCTAAGTAATGAGTAGTCAGCAGAAGACAGAGGCAAGAGGAAGCGAGATCCTGGACAGTTTATAATACAGAGATATGGTACGAGGAATGAAATGTCTGTCTTCTTAGACTGCCTTGGATGTGGGACTGTAGGGATGGACATGTCTGGAAACGACACCTGTATGAGCACAGTCTCAGGAGCATAGTGAAGACAGTGGGCTCAGCAGACAGCAAGGGAAAACACTTTTTCAAACATACACTCTCTCCCTTTAACATGGAAGTGTGTGTGTGTTTACTTAATTTCTTTTAAGTGACTGAGCTATCTACTTAGTTTTGTATTTTCAGTAACTCAGTTCTATGCTGTTACCTAAAGACACACACAGGCTAGAAAGCTCACTGAGTAAAGGTGCTTGCCACCAAACCTGACAGCCTACATTTGATCCCCAGGACCCTTACAGTAAAAGAAAAAAACTGACTCACAGCACAAGGTGTTCCCTGATCTCCACATGTGTGCTGTACCACACTCATATCCACACATGCACAGGCAAGCATACAATAAATAGATATAATAAAAATGTGAAGGCTATGCTAACAGTTCAGTGCCCAGATAAGCACATCCAAGTCTCTAGACCAGTGAGTGGTTTTCAGTCTATGGGTTGAGAACCCTAGGGTGTGCCAAACACCATCAGAAAACACAGATGTTTATATTATGACTCACAACAGTAGTAAAATTACAGTTCTAAATAGAAATAACTGTATCATTAGGGGTCACCACAGCACAAGGAACTGCATTTCAAGGTCTCATCATTAATAAGGTTGAGAACCACTGCTCCAGGCCAATCTTAGAAGAAAAAGTTCAAGTTTGTTTGCTGTTGAGTGACAGTCCTTGAGCTGCTGAGGCTACCTTCATTAATCAAGCACACTCAAATCAGTTCAGGATAGCAACTAAGCCTCTTTCCTCTCTCTCTGAGACAGGGTTTCTAGTTCCTGTTTCTCTTTCTCTGAGACAGGGTCTCGTGTGTGTGTGTGTGTGTGTGTGTGTGTGTGTGTGTGTGTGTGTGTG
>JANHMN010000014.1:1001871-1018973 GCA_030674055.1 Rhabdomys pumilio | reverse complement strand
GTGTGTGTGTGTGTGTGTGTGTGTGTGTGTGTGTGTGTGTGTGTGTGTGTGTGTGTTTCTCTCCCTCCCCTCCCCTCCCCCCCTCCCCTCCCCTCCCCTCCCTCCCTCTCTCTCTCTCTCTCTCTCTCTCTCTCTCTCTCTCAGACAGGGCCTCTAGTTTCTGCAGCTCTGGCTGTCCTAGACTCACCATATACTTCAGGCTGGCCTTGAACTCACAGTGATTCATCTGCCTTTGCCTCCTAAGTGCTAGGATAAAAGGCATGCATCACCACACCTGGCTTCTCATGAACCCAAAATATCTAATCAACCTGGAGTTCTTTTGATTATCAAACAAAAGATAGAATGAATTAATTTTCACCAAAAATGGTACTTAGTGCCTTAGTTGCCTCCTGCTTCTATCTCATGCTCCCAACTGGTTTTGATTTTCCCTTTCCTAAGGGTACCCTGACTAGTATCAATGCCAAGAAATTACAAATTGATCCTCCTCCTTTAAAATCTTGTTCATCTCTAATAAATACCACAGTAGCCTAGTCTAGACACCACAATCATCTTTGGCTTACCCCACCATACACCTTCCCAATTCATCTACTTCCAGATTCATATTACAGTCATTTTGAACACCAAGCCTAGAATTTGAAAGCACTGCTCAAAGCACCTTAAATTTCCACTCAGTCACCCCACAGTAATGAAGAACAAAGTACAAACTACTTGGGAGGGTGTCAACCTGCTCCAACCTGCTGGTGCTCCCTTAAACCTAGCTATTTGTTTTCCTCCCTCACTGCAAGTTAAGAGGCACTGGTTCTTTCTGCCATTTCTCAGAAGCTGCCGCAGCTGTTCTACCACTGTTTCTTTCTTACGTTTGACACTCCCTCTGATGGGCACATGGCCCCCTGGACCAGCTTCTAGTCACTAAAAATCTTAACACTTAAGTTCTTTACTAACTAAGGCTAATTTCTAAATTAATAACACAAAGAGACTCCAGGAAGCAAAGACGTGCATGCAGTCTAATGCTGTAGCTACTACAAGACCAGCAGCCAAATGCCCACAGAACAGAGGCCAATGAAGGTGCTGATCTGACTCATGAGTTGTTGAGTAGCTTGTAGATTAATATTCTCTAACGACTTGTGTTACATGGCTATACCAATTTGAGAGAGGTTTGGACTGTGATAGCAAAGAACTAGTAGAAACTCTTAAACCAGTTCTTTTTGAAGTTTAAAATTATTCACAAGAGCAGCAGGAATTACAGATGGTAGAAATTTAGGAGAGAAACAAAGTTTTTTAAAAAATGCTTAAAAATAATAATAAAACAAAGTTATCAGTATTGTGTCTGGTAATGCTAAATTATGCCATGTCTTTTTGCTTTAATTTGGCAGTAGAAACATAGCCAATAATTTGTTATATATATTTCTGCTTAGGAAATGTTCTATACAGCTATGTGGTAAGTAGGAGAGTTAAATGTGGGGTTCTATTACATGCTTTCTTTTCTTTACTGTAAAAGCAGAAATCATACTATATTTTAGAGAGATCTTCTCAAACATTCTACATATACTTGGCCCAAAGTGGCTGGATGATGGTGCGAGCTCCAGAACCTGTTAATAACAAAGGAAAGGTTCACTACAAATTGTTAAAAATGACCCAGCACTGACTTCCTCTTCCTACCATCAACTGCTTGGCAAGTCTTACAGCACAGCTTCTGTAATCTTCCCTGAGTGTGCAAGGGACAAGTGGCAAGGCTGAACCTAGGGACTGTCCTTGGTGAGAGTCCCTGAAAGCCATTCCAAGAATTCCATGCTACTTTTCTTGAACATGTTCCAACCCTTCACATATGTTCTTTTCCTCTCCTCCCAGTCTGGGTGCCAAGGTTCCTGGCTACCTTTTTAGGCAATCTGGCTACTACTTTTCTTCAGTAAGGAGCACTGAGAACTAGCTGAGTATGTGGGTAAATGTTTTAAGTAGTATAGGAACTGGGGCACTAAGTTACCTTTTTTTGATTAAAAAAATCAGGCACATGAAGATTAAGTGCTGAATGAAAATGGGTCTAATACAAAAGCAGGTAACACTTCAATTAATCTAGTTACACTTCTGAAGCCAAATAAATGGAACCTACATCAAACTTCATGGTTTTACTTAATAAGCACATTTGACAACTCTGGTACTGCTGTGGCAGCAAGTCTAGATCCTGAGGTGGCAGCTGGAGAAGAACATCTGGATTTACAAAGTACACTGCTGGAAACTAATAGATATAATTAGTAGGGAGTAAGAAGTAAGAAGCATGGGATACTTTTCTGTGTTGTAAACCACAGTGAATCAATTGCTGAAACACTTATCTGGAAGGAAGCCTGAGGTGTGGCAGCCTGTCCTAGGACCTGTCAAAGCAAGGACTAAAGAAAACAATGGTGGCTCACTACCTGGGGCCACTACGAAGGACAATGGCATAGGAGGCTGATTTGAGACTCTTTGTCTTGATTACAAAGAATATGTAATTTTTTAAATACAGATGAACTCTTCACTCAAAATTAGGTAAAGTACACTTGTAAAAAATTTTGAAACTAGCATTTTTCTAAATGACACTAATCAAAGCAAAATAGTAATAATAAAACGATAGTTTTTAAGTCAATAGAGGTGACACAGGATCAACTGAGTCCTACAAAAAGGCAGTGGCTACCTGACCTTCAGGGATGGAAAATGAACAGCTGTGCTCCGAAACATAATCATGTTCGACTTTCATGTCATACTTGGAAAAGCATATTTGAGCTCACTACTTTTGAAAATTTTGTCAGCTTTTTTGTTTTGTTTTGAGAGTCAGGGTTTCTCTGTATAGCCCTGGCTAACATGGAACTAGCTATAGTCCAGGCTGGCCTTGCACTCAGAGAACCACCTGCCTCTGCCTCCTAAGTGCTGGGATTAAAGGTGTGCACTACCATCACCTAGCTACTTTTGAAGATTTTGGCAAGCATTTTTATAAAAGGCTGAAGGAAGAGAGTTACAGGTTTAAGACCTACCTGAGCTACATAGGAAGTTCAAGGCCAGTCCTAGTAACTCAGTAAAGTTCTGTCACAAAACAAAACAACAAACAGAAAAGGCAGATTAGCTGCTGGAATATAGCTCAGTTGGTGGCATAGCACCTGCCTAACACAGGAAGCCCTGTGTTGGATATCCAACACTACTTCAAACAGTGCACAGTGCTGCATGGCCTGCAACCCTAGTACTAGGTAGATGGAAGAAGCAACAGGATCAGAAGTTCAAGGCCATCCTCATCAATATAGCATTTTTTGAGGCCAGCCTGGAATGCAGAAGATTCTTTTTCCGAAAGGGGTTTGGGCTCTAGTTCAGTGGTAGAAAGAGTGCTTGCCTAGCATATGTGAGGCCTTGCGTTTAGTGTGCAGCCTCAGAATCTAAAAAAAAAAGACCAAATTGATGGGCTCAGCAATAACAAACTCTAAAGCAGTATTTGGAAAATGTTTTCTTATCTAAGTATATTGTTAAAATGTCAAAAGAAAAAAACAATAAAAATAAGGAGGTCAGCTAAAATATACTTTAATTTTATATATAGTTTGACACTTGGGTAAAATATAATAAAGTACTGTAAAGCATTTTTTAACCTGGTTCCCTCTCCCAGGTGTGTGAAAAGTGACTGTCAGCAGACATGCCCTTCACCTGTGCCTCTCGGCACCCCCACGCCCATTGACAGTCTTCAGATCTCTTCTCTGAAAATAGAAAACTTGAATAATGATGTCAAATCAAATTTTGTGTTATGAAACAATGAAGAATTGAGATCTGAAAAAGAAGCAAGATTTCAGTATCTCCATCAGATTCTGTTTTGATAAGCCCTGAGAATTTAGTATACTTATTATTATCTACAGAATTATATAATTTGCCTAAATCATAACTTACACATTCCTAACTCTTCTTCTGTGAAGCTTTATGTTACATGGATTATTTAAAGGAGTAAATGAAACAGACAAAATAATATGGACAAAAATAACTCCTGATGCTCAATTTAGAATAAAGTTAACACTTTTGGCCCTTAGGAAGTTCTTTTTATTTGTTTGTTTTTCGAGACAGGATTTCTCTGTGTAGTCCTGGCTGTCCTGGAACTCATTGTGTCACTGTGTAGATCAGGCTGGCCTCGAACTCAGAAATCCACTTGCCTCTGCCTCCCAAGTGCTGGGATTAAAGGCGTGTGCACCACCACTGCCCCGCTTTAGAAAGTTCTTAAAAACTCATCATCTCTTCTAAGTCAAAGCTTCTTGATAGCCATTTGTCATCAAGTACCTTACTCTACTAGTACACACATGGCAAGAGCAGTTTTATCTAAGAAATGACAATCATCCCCAGTCCAGAAGGATGCACTGAACCATCCCAAAGCTTTCTCTTATTGTCTATCAAAAGCTGACAGTCTCAAACAGCAGTTACAATTTAAAGTCATGAGCCCTATTTCTAATGATGGAAAGTAAAAAAGACCAAAAAATACATTTCCACTGGAGAATAAAGGGTTCAGGCAGATGCCCACTGCTAGCTATCAGCTGTTACTATGTCAGCCCTGGTCTGGACAAACCAGGAGAGGTACCCAGGCATGCCCATGGGAGGTTTATGCTACATATTCCAGAGTACCCTGCGTCTTAACTTCTTCTCATTTTCCTACAAGGCTGTCATTTTCACCCTAAGTTAGACAAGTGCTTCTATTAAAACAAAAACCAAAACCAAAGTATAGCTTAAGTAACCTAACTAAGGACAGGAGCTGGTTAACTGAGAACAAGGCAGTTTCTGAAGAAAGGGCTGAGTCGGCGCGTTCAACCCCACCCACCCGCAGCATGCCACATTTAGAAAAGTGGAGACACGGGGACTGATCCAATGCACCAATTTACATGCCAGAAGTGGAAAATGGGTGATGACAGTAACAGGGACTAAGGACAATTCAGAACAAAGCCACAGACTCCAGTACTTAAATTAAAACAAGCAACATTTAAAAAATCTAAGCAACGAGTTAACAGAGAAACAAGATTTGATATTCTGTTAGGCTACTGACATATAAACAGAGGTGAGCTGGGCACTCTAACCTTAATTCCAAGTATGAAAACACCAGACAGAAATAAAGGCCACACAAAGGCAAAATAAACTCCCTCCCAGGGCTCCAGTGGACACTGGGGGCAGGGGCGGTCTGTCACTTCGGTTATCCTGGGCACCACCTTCTCTTTTCTTCATGTGGACCTCTTCAATTCCCTGAACCAGTGTGTGGTGCAACATCCTTGTTGAACTGTACAGTTTGCCTTCTCCCCACCCCAGTTCTCAGGCTCTTCTTCCTTTCCTTACATCCCCTGACCTCACTTCATCCCAATGTCATAGCTTCCTATGACCCTAGAACACACAACCTGATCTCTCCATCTTGCAGAGCTGAGTTTCTCTGTCAGCCTTGCCCCTCCACCCCCATCCCCCACTCCCGGCCTGCCTGCCTGGCTTCCCCCAGATGGACCTTCCACTTCATGCTGGTGCTGGCTTCTTTCTTGCTTATGAACCTGTCTGGAAAGTAGCTACTAGCACATTTAGGTTTGTTATTTGTATCTTTGTGTCTTTATTTGTGGCTCTACACTGCTCTCCTAGCCATATGTGAGGTCTTCTCCCTGGGTGGAAGGTGTATTTCTCCCTATATTTGCACTCCTCCCTGTTGCTGTCCCCTCAATCTCCACAAAACTTGTCATTATTTTCCACCATATGCTTCTCTGTGCATAACACGTGTCCAATCAATTCTTTCGGAGCCTTGAGAACTCTGGATCTTTCCTTTTCTGTCATGTGAACTCATATAGTCCCAAGATGTACACAACTGTTTATGCTCTCCTCTGTGTGTATGTGTATGAATGTGTGTGGGAGCTTCTGGAAGCTCTGTTGGCCCATGGCTCTGCCTCTCATGATGGCTCTGCCTAAGACTATTTTTCTCTGTATGCATTTAAAGTGCCTGGCACTAGTGGGAGCTCAACAGATGTTAATTCTTTTCTCCACTTTTATCTAAGTATGTGAGGTCCGAGTCGGGTGTCCCTTTGCGCCTGTTTTATGAGACAAATCGGAATATATTCTTTAGTAGGCACTGAACAACTTGTCAGAAAATCCTGTCGGGTACAGCTCTGTTTCTTTTCTCTGAAAAAAAAAATGCCCCTGGTTCTCCCATATGGTATAGTCTTTCCCTTAGACAACGTGTCCACTTTCGGCTCCCTCCTCCTCCCCCTCCCTTTACTTGTATGGCTTTCTTGTACCCCCATCTTGTTAAATTGTCATTACGGTGCCTTTCTGTGTGAAAGTTACTGTGTTTGAACTTCAGCTACAGGGTATGTAGCTTCTTCCTGTAGTGGTGACAAGAGCTCAGAGTATGGGATGAGGGGGAGATCGCAGGTTTCTCTCTCTCACTCGGGCCCAGGGAAAAAAAGCAGAATCTCATCCAGTCAGCCGTTTGTCTACCCGCAACCTTCAGGCTCGCTCCTTGCCAAAAAAGAGCGAGTCAGCACAGGACGCGGCGCCCCTTTCGGCTGTGGCGAGCTTCTGAGAATTCCTTTCCCCAGAACCTGCCGTCTTGTTCCAGGCTCTAGTTGTTTTTGAGTCTTCTGGTGTCTCTCCCCGAGATGCGGTGTCGGTTTGCGGCCACAGGGTACGCGGTGCGTCTTCGAGAACCCAACCCACAAAGCCGGCGTCCCCGAGTCCCCTAGAGTGCAAGGTGTGTTCCCCCTCCCCCTCCTCGCAGCGCCAGTGTCCCGGCCTTCCCGAGTACACCGTGTACACTCCCGCCTACACTCGGGGTGCTAGTGTCTCCGAGTCCCCGAGAGTACAAGTTGTGTCCTCACCCCCATGGAGCGCCGCTGCCCCTCGCTCAGCGGCTCCGCCATCCCTCGGCGTTTCCCAGACCACTCGGACCGCTCGCGGCCGCCGACCCTCGCTTCTTTACCAGTAGCTGCGCGCGCCCCCTCCGTGGGTAGGGCGGTCGCCGCACTTCTCTCCCCAGGACCCGGTTCCTCCTCGGGACCAAACAAGCCAGGAACCCCGCGGGCTCCGTCGGAAAGTCCCGCAGCGGCCGCGCAGCCCCGACCAGGCCGACCCCGCCACCAGGGGCCGCCCGCTCGTGCCCTCGACCGTGCCCCGGACCGCGGCGTCGGCGCCCCCCCGGCTGGCCTCGCTCCCCTCGGCGACTGCCGATGCAGCAGCGGGAGCCAGCGCCCCACCGGCGCGGCGCCAGGCGCCAGGCAGAAAGCGCAGTGGCCGCCGCCTCCCCGAGCGAGCGCTTCCCGGCCGGCCGCTCACCTTGTGGCTCTGGTAAGTCTCCAGCGCCCGGATCGCCGTCTCGGTGAGCTTCACATGCAGCACGGTGATGTTGTCCTGCCCCAGCCGCCCGCATGCCAGCCCGTAGCGCTGCTCCTCCCGCAGCCCCGCAGTCCCCCCCGCCGCCATCTTAAACTCCCCGGGGTGCCACCGCGGACGCCGCTCCGGCTCCAGCCTCCACTGCGGCCGCGGCTGCTAGGGCTCCTGCAGCCAGCGCCACAGCTACGGCCATCCCGCTGCTGACGTACTGTCATATACTGCGCGCAGCTAGACCTCGGGCTTCCACCGCTGCGGGCCGCCCCACCCTCGAGTCCGCACCCCGCCCTGGCCTCTGCTCATTGGTCTGAATCCCCAGAGAGCCTCCCTCATTGGCTGCCCTTCACCTCAAGGGGGCGGGGCTCAAAGTCGCAGGAGTTTTGCTCTCCGGACGGGACGTCCGACAGAGAGGTTGACGTCGGGGTGACGCGCTGAGTTAATCTTATTTAACGTCATGTCTCGGCTTGGCTCTTCTGCGGCGATTGGCTGGACCCACCTGGGGATCCCCTGCTAATTGGGTGCCAAGATTACTAAAGCCTAAATCGGAGCCCCGCCCCTTGAGGGGTAATAGTGAACCGAAGGCAGTAACCGTCAACCGGTTCTTGTGGTCCGAAGTGAAGATTCTCCTTCGGTAAGGGTGAAGGCAGGACAGGTGACCAAGTACGGACTTTATTTTCTGACAGCTGCACAAACATATCAAGATATGCCTTTGTGGGATGGACACCGCAGGCAATCTCTGAGAGCCTTTCCTTAAAAGGAAGTTCAGTACTGGGGTGGAGCAGAGGTTTATTTGTTTGTCTGTTTGTTTGTTTAAAATTCCAGACTTGAAATTACCAAATCGACTGTAGTCTTCAGTAGTTGTGTGAGACTGTGTGAAACAAATCTTAAGCACAAAATTATACCAGAGGATTAAATTCAGTAGTGGGCGTTATACAATAAATAGAATTGGACTTTCAGAGTCTTTCAAAACCAACTCATACGTGTGTGACTTCATAGGAATGGAATATGCACTGGAGCTTGTCATATGATCAGGGTTATACCTTTTTATGGGGCATAGGAAAACCATGCTGTTTGTGGGTTCTTCTTTCAAAGGCCCTGGAGGAGTAGAACTGACGACGTAGGTGAAAAGAAACACTGATACCACTCATTCTCTGAGTCTTGTTTGAGGTCTGTGTGTTTCATTTGATGGGCTGTGAGAAAACCTGGCTAGACTTTAGGCTAGGAGGTCTTACCGAGGTTAAATGAAGTTAGATGCCAAAGTGTAAGGAGGCTTGGCTTACTTTCCACTCCAGTTTACGCTGTGTGTGGTTTGGCTAAAGGAGGGTACCTACAGCAGTCCTCTTTAAGCTGTGTGTGGATAGACTAGATAGGTTTCTCCTGAGAAGGTCAATTAATTGGATGATCAGAAACACAAGACAAAAGCAAACAATTGCCAAGTTGAGGCTGGGAGATTGACTGTGGAAGGTTCTAGACCAGCCTGGGCTACAAACCGAGCCCTGTCTCAGAAAACAACAACAACAAAACAGAAATAACAGAAAAAAAAAACCTAAACAACAAAAAACAAGTGAAAGATTTAAAAGCAGGGATAGGCACTCTGTAGAGATATCCCCTTTTTGTTTTTTGTTTTAAAAATCGAGACGTTCATTATTGTTCATTGTTGTAAAGAACCCTACCATGTTTTTTTTTTTTTCTGGAATTCTTTTTATAGGTATTTACACAGTATTTTTCTAATTTTTAAACACAATTTGGGCTATGATCATCTCTAATCCTATGTCCACCCTACACCTTAGTAAACCCTCCCTTTTCCAGACCCTCAAGCATTCTATGAATGCTTGCTATGGAAGTATTTGAAGGAACTCTTTTCTGTAATGTAGAGATTAAATAGAAGCCCGAGTATCAAGTCTAGTTTCATCAGAGCACTTTGTAAAACTGTCCTAATTCCAGCCCACTAGCATTGACTCTGTTAACCGTGGTTTACACCTGTTACTTTTGTGTTCGTAGAGTGTCAGTTCACTTAAATTCATTGAATAAGGAAATTAAAGCAATAACAAGGGGTAAATTAAGAAATGTACTTTTACAGGGCAAAATAAAAGCTTTATGTTTTCTTACAAAAATACTTGACTATATCTGAGTGAACTATAGTCTGGAAAGGACTTCTGTGTGAATCTTTCTTTCTTTTGTTTTCTTTCCGTCTATATGGAAGAACTTAAAGCATATCTAATGCCTTAGTTATGTGAGGGTGGAGTGGAGATGGAAATGGGGGAGGCTTGCTTAGAACAAGTTAAGCCTGTATCCCACTGCTTTTCCGGTGAGGGTGGGTAAATCCCCACCCACAGGACATCCTAACTTAGTCTCCTCTTACTAAGAATTCTGATGACACCAGAGGCTGGGGGAGTTTTCAAAGATGTAATTTCTGTCCCTTTCTAGAAGCTGATTATCATCTTCATTTTAGGTCATTTTTCTCACACCTTATTTTATTGGGAATTAAATCTTCATTAATGGGTAATATGATGGTATAGCAAGTTAATGTTTATTTGCATTATTTTTCCCTTTTGAGCTTTCCAACTGGGGATGGAAACAATCTTCCTGTACAGTGTAACATACCAATGTAGCCCTGTTCAACAGACATTTTGATTGATTATGCCAATACAAATCAGATGGCCAAGTTGCGCTGCCTATAAGAATAGTTTGAAGGAGGCTGTTGAAAGTCACCCTTTGGGACGGTTACCACTGTATACATGTTTTCTGTATCTTTGTTCAGGTTTAGTTTAAATGATTAGTCATTGGATGCCAGATAACTAACATATTGTGCAAAAATTTAAATATTAAACTTCATATGGTTTCCAGGGGAGTTTTCTGTATAAATGTGAATGAACCAACACAGAGCAAAGCAATTAGAGAATTAGTAAATGCTAATTTGGATATGTTGGTGATGAGCTTAAAAAAATGTAAAAAAAAAAAAAAGTCTGGAAGTTTTTGTGGAGGTGTTAAAATTTTTAAGGTTCTTGAAGGCCAGGTAAATTCCTGACAAGTTGAGTGATACAGATGGAGAGATGTCAATAAAACTTATTGTAATAATCACTCTAAACAAACCCACTTATTTTATGAATGAGAATCAGAGACCCTGTTAATTTAAAAGCAACCTGCCTAACTTTAATTATAACTGTAAGAGGTGGGTCTGAGTCAGCTTTTTAACCTAGCACCTATATACACTGAATAGATATTGTATTTCACAATTACAAAGGGAAGTAGTCTGAGGCAGGACCTACTATGGCTCTGATGTATACTTGCAGAGTTCCAAGAGAGGCTGCTTGACCATTAAGAAATGCTGTTGTCTTTAAATGTACAGTCACCCCTCATCTCTGGTTGCTGTATATTTAGCAACCATTTCAGATGTTTCTGATATCTTCAGGAACCATTTGGTACTAAGTGAAACAGACCACAATGTCATAGGGACAGTGCTACTAGATTATGATGAGTTGGAGGGATTTAATAACCTGATAACATCTTGGTTCAGCAGACTATTTTTAAGTGAGCTTGTCCAGTGTTGACAGATTTAATTTCTAGCATAACTGGAAGACAATATTTATATGAAACCTTTGACTTTTATTAGCATCTAGCCAAACATTTTAATGTATATTTTCTGCTCAATAAATATTTTGAGCTGGGCATAGTGACAAGCTTGCTTAACCTAGCACTTGAGAGGATGAGGCAGGAGAATTAAGAGTTAAGAATTAAGAGTAGTGGTGGCACACGCCTTTAGTCCCAGCACTTGGGAGGCAGAGGCAGGTGGATTTCTGAGTTTGAGGCCAGCCTGGACTACAGAGTGAGTTCCAGGACAGCCAGGGCTATACAGAGAAACCCTGTCTCAAAAAACCAAAAAAAAAAAACAAAACAAAACAAAACAAAACAAAACAAAACAAAAACAAAAAACCCAAAATAACAACAACAAAAAGAGTTCTAGACCAGACTAGATAAGAGTAGGGATTGTTTAATAATTTCTTGTTAGAAAGTGTTAGAGATGGAGTGCTGTATAGATTAAAAAAACAACCAGAGAACCTAAACTGAAGTGAGTTCAGCAAACATCTTGTATTTTTGTAGATCGTATGTTTATCTAGGGAAGGTTAAACAGTGGTATTTATATGGATGTTGGTAAGGGGGCTTGAGTCTTTCTATAGCCACATATTCAAAGAAGACCCAAGTCTAATGGTTTTCTCGAAGAGACTGCCCATCATGGCAGTCCTTCAGGTACCAGTTCCGTGCTCTTTCTTGTATACTAGCACACTGGGATTGGTTAGTGCATATCCTGGCACAAGCAGCCCCTGCTTCTTCCCACAGGCTAACCTTCTCTAACCATCTTTCTCTATGTAGTTAGTTTCCAAGGCTCTTTGCTCATTTTAGGACAGTCTGACTCTTTTTTAAATGTTTGATCTAGGTAGATGAGGAGAAAGTTTGGTTAGCCTCTTGGTATCCTATCCATCTACCCAGCATTCCTGCTTCATCATCTGTTCTATTCCTTCCTTCACAGTTGGGGTGAGTAGTGATTGTGCGATAAGAACAGGACAAATGTAGATGGATAGTATAGCTGTGTCTTTATTCTTTTTAGATTGATCAAACTCAACAGATTCTCTTTTAGAGATCTAATACTTCATTTTCACTAACACCATTCTAAGCTATTTACTGCTGTAAAGGTGGCATGGGGCCTGGGAAAATGGAATCAATAAATAAAGCTGGCTAAAGACTCATAAAATAGCCAACTTTATTCAGAGCACCAGACAATTTACATTCTAAGACTTTAAAAAAGTCACATGAATAAACTGTACATTCACAAGGGATAGTCACATGGTACAGGCAAGCAAGCACGTGGCAGAAACATGTTTTTTTTCCAGAGGCATATAAAAAAATAACAATATCCAGTTCTAATAAATAATCTGAGGTAAGCTTACTCCTATACACTATACCTGGAAGGGGCAAGAAAGCATAATCCAAGAAAAATTCTGTGTTTTTGATGAAATTGATGTCATAAGACTCAGTTTTCTTGGAGGTTTTTCTCACAAGCACTCAGAAATCTTGAACAACATAAACTTCTGTTTCTCTAACTTTCTTTCTTTCTTTCTTTCTTTCTTTCTTTCTTTCTTTCTTATTTTCTTTTGCCTTTTCTTATTAAGACCTATCTATAAGAGGTTGTTTGCCCTTTAGAAAGAAAAGCCATATTTTATTCTCTTGCATACCCTAAACACCATAACAAATAAGCTAAAAAGCAAAGCAAACAACTCTCCTTTCTTGATGCAGGTGCAGAGACCATCCATAACATGGTGACTAACAATTTTTTTTCATGTGTGATAATTGCTTTTTGGCTTTTCAGCATTGTGCAAAATCCCAAAAGATGTCAAAAAGATTCTAAGAAGAGTGTTGAAAAGAAGCTCACACGTTTTCAAATAAATTGAAGAATTAGGTAGAAGGGAAATATGCTGCTTGTCTGCCCAGTCCTCATTTCTAACATGCTAATAGTGGACAAATACCATCATCAAGAAACAGGTCTCCTCTTTATGTCAACAGTTTATTACTGGGATTTTGTATAATCCTCAAGGACAAGGTATTGTGGAAGAGGCCCATGAAACTTTAAAAAGATTGGTGAGATATACTGCTGCTGAGACAAAGAATGATGCCGACCTGTGAACTTGCTGAGTGCCCTGACAAGGGTGACTGGGGA
The DNA here is from genome assembly GCA_030674055.1 of Rhabdomys pumilio. NCBI lineage: Eukaryota > Metazoa > Chordata > Mammalia > Rodentia > Muridae > Rhabdomys > Rhabdomys pumilio. Next base: position 1,005,922 of record JANHMN010000014.1, on the reverse strand, counting down.
GCTGTATTGGACATATGTTCCTGACCCACCTTTGCTTGACTATATCCCAGATGGGACAAGCTGCCTTGCCTCAAGTTTTCAGACATTGTGGGATAGAGAATCGAAAAGAGAAACTATGTCTCTTGTATTCTTCTTAAAGATGCCCAGGTATTAGGACTCAATCATGTACTGGTCTAGAAATCAATCCAATATAAGAAATAACAGTCTACTTATGGAAGACTGGATCTGGACTTTGTCAGGAACATATTTAGAAGCTAGCTGTAGCTTGCTTTGATGTTAGGATAGCAAGAGATAAAGTTGGGACAGGATCTGGATTTCAAACAAGGGTTAGTGCATGTTTTAAGGCTCTTTTAATTGTCAAGCTACAATTGGTTTTGTCTCTTCTACAGCATTTATTGTAAGTTGCATTGACTTTATAATTTCCAATTGTGTTAGTGTGTTGAAACCTGGCATTTCTATTATGGGGGTCTATCAACCAGCTTTTGTCTCACTACCCTGAGTATTAGAAAACCTTGATTCTCTGAAAAAAGCTTGAAAGTGCTAGAAGAAGTGAGTTAGGCTTTAATCAGAAGCAAGAGGGTAGGAGGCTTGGTTATTGCTGGTATAACAGCTTTAATTCCATTAATTGCTAGCACCACTGCTTCTGCAATTGCATTGACACAAGGAGTTAAGACAACTATTTTTGTTAACCATCTAGCAAAAAATGTTACTAATGTATTGAGTATACAAAGGGATTTATATAGGTATCTGGAACAATAAATAATGCTCTAGAAACCATTCAGATTATCTGAAGGAGGTTCAGGGTTCAGGAGTTAGGAGTGATTCCAAGTGTCATGACAAATATTATTGGAGTAGTGTTACTTTTGAAATTCACAATGATTGTCATTATAATTAGAAAAAAGTTTAAAGACACCTGTAGGATATTTGGCATAATCCTAACACCTCTCTGGGTGGGTTAACTTTGCATAGTGAGATTATGAATTTAAAGAATGCTGCTCTGTTAACCTTTGATCCTGCAGATAATGCTGATAAAATTATCTATGGCCTGAGGTCACTATTTCCATTTTGGACAAACTTTAGGAATGGCATATATAGTTTGATCAGGCTAGCCCTTCTTGTCCTGGGAATACTTTTATTCCTGCTCATCGTGTTAAAGCTTATCTTTAACAACATCAACATGTTGGCAGCCAAAGTACATGGCTTAAACCTGAAAATGGACCCCCAGACAAAGTTATTAAATTAACAGGCTGATAAGCCACTGATGGGTAAGATTCTGCACAGAGCCTTACCAACCTAAGACATAAAGGCAATGCCTTTGATAATGCATATTCCATGATGGGTAAGGAAGGCATTCTTGTCAGAATGACCTAAGACAGGCTCAGTCTTGTTAAGGAAATAAAAAGGGGGAAGAGGTGGAGAGCTTTTGGGGCTGCTTGGCAAAAAGCTGACATTGGCCAAGGACAAGGAAGTAGGCTTCAAGCAGGAATCTGATATTAGACTAGAACAAAGAAGTAATTTCAGGTAGGAGTCTGAATTGTAGGCTACAACAAAGAAGTAATCTCAGACAGGAATCTAAATATTAGGCCAGAACAAAGAAATAATTTCAGATAGGAATCTAAATTTTAGGCTAGAACAAGGAAATAGGCTTCAGACATGAATATGACCTTGGGCTAGGATAGGGAAGTAGACTCAGATACTTTGGTCATCCTGATAAATCTTTAGAAACAGTGATCACAGGAGTGTTCATGTAACTGGGTTTAATGCCTTGCTTTTTCTTTGACTATTTGTGTTTATTGTCTTGCTTGTTCCTCGACTATTTGCAACTATTGTATTGCTAGACCCTCAACCTAGAACTGACCTTAATACATACATGTAATCAAAATGGTATAAAAGCAAAAAGAAAGAGGGAGTATAGGATAGGGGGTTCTGTGTGGTGGGGGGGAACGAGGAAAAGGGATGACATCTGTACTGTAAATAAATAAAATATCCAATAAAAATGTGAAGTACTGGCTTAGAAAAAAGAACAAGAAAAAAAGAAAGAAAAAGAAACAGGTATCACTGTAGAGCTCATCCAGGCTTCACACTCCCACCTCCAGTCTCTTGAGTGCTAAGACTACAGTCCTGTCTCACCATACCAGGCTTACTAGCTTATCCTTAATACGGCCTTATAGTTTAAAAGCAGTTAAGTTATATTATTTCTGCATTTCTTTCCTCAGAACATTGTAATTTAGCAGCTATTGTTGTAGACTCTTGTGCTTGAGATCAGCGATGCTCAGAGAAGCTGTATGTGGTCCGTATTATAAGTAATAGAGCTAGGCCAGACCTCAGACTTTGTTTTCCAAATCTAGCAGTCTACTTTTGGACATGGCTCTGAGGTCTGAAGAGTTAAACTGGACATGCCATGTTGGATCATTTTGGGTACACTGGGAACCTTTTTTGTTGATGCTTTTGAAAGAATACTGAATCATTTGAACCATCCCATTTCATGCCAACATTTACATCTTTCTAAATATCAAAAAATTGATTCTGCTTTGGTGACTTTAGTGAGATTTATTAAAATCTTTCTTGTAATAAATATGCAGAGTATCTATATGCCCATTTGAAAACAATATGGCAATTCAAAATGTTTAGATTTTATGGTTGCCATATCTTGCTTATATTGCATGTCATTCATTTCCATGATTTATTTGACAATGTGTCTGATAAAAAGTACCCCAAATAATATCACTTGTTCCCATGAGAAAATGTCAGTTACTTTACGACTGTAAGTGCAGAAAGAGCAGTGGCTTGTACTTACTTTTTAGTACTTAACTATAGCAGCAAGTATACAATAAATATAGCTCACCTATAAACTTGGAAGGTCATTTTGATTCAGCTTAGAGGGCTAGAATCACAGCTGCACGTTGGGCCTCTCAGAGGGAAGTCATGCCAGACTTCTGTCTATAAGCACATGTTAGCATCAGTTATAGTCTCAGGTCTTGGAACCTCCCCTTGAACTGGATCCCACTTTGGGCCTGTCACTGGACCTCCTTTCTCTCATGCTCTTCTCCATTTTTGTTCCTGCAATTCCTTCAGACAGGAATAATTCTGGAATCCAGGAGTTGGTATCATTGATAAAGGACTACAACGTTTTAAGTGGGAAGATGTTTCTGGGAAAGGATAGTAGTATTTTGGTTTAACTGGCATATGAGACACAAAGGTGCTTGCAAGGGACTATGAAGAGAGTTTTTTTCTGTGGCTTAAGGAGCACAAACAGGCAGAGGTGGTACACATTTTTAATCATCACACTTGGAAGAGGCAGGGGTTCAAGACCAGTCTGGGTTAGAGTGAGTTGCAGGACAGCCAGAGCTACACACAGAAACCCTGTCTTGGGGGAGGGGGAGTTACACAGACCTGTTAGCAATGGGGAAGCAGTGGAAGAGCTTGACTGGAACTGCAGTGGTCCAATCCAAGTTGGAACTATTCAGGAGACAGAAGAATGACTAATGAGTGAGAATGGGAGATACGTGAGCAAAGAAGCCAAGTTAGGAAGGAAGCCTTAGGTACTGATGATGAACCCTATAGTTAAGTACTGATGATGGAAACAGAGAGGAAGAGGAGGCTATAAAAGGTTCTAAGGGGATTGGAATGGCTGGTTTGCCAAGGCTGTTTAGGCATGAGAGATGAAAATGTACTAGAAATTCCTACCTTTATATTTGGTTTCCTAGGAGATGTGATAGGAAAAGTAATAAGCAAATCAGGAGAGCCAGCCTATATTAGAGGTATTGTTGGACTCAGTGCCTGGCAAACATTTAAAAATGTGGGTCCTGGGCCACAGAATCTACCCCTTTGTAGTAATAATAGTTATGGAATTGAACAAATTTGCTGAGGGAGATGGTGAGAAAAGAGGACAGGGAAGGAAAGAACTGAAGAATTTTCCCAAATCTCAAACCCACTGGAAGGGCTACATACCTCTCTTCTATTTAGAATTATGGCAATGTGGACTACTCATACTGGCACTGCATTTCTCTCTCTCTCTCTCTCTCTCTCTCTCTCTCTCTCTCTCTCTCTC
>JANHMN010000014.1:977637-993982 GCA_030674055.1 Rhabdomys pumilio | reverse complement strand
TCTTTCTTTCTTTCTTTCTTTCTTTCTTTCTTTCTTTCTTTCTTTCTTTCTTTTTTTTTTTTTCTTCGAGACAGGGTTTCTCTGTGTAGCCCTGGCTGTCCTGGAACTCACTCTGCAGACCAGGCTGGCCTTGAACTCAGAAATCCGCCTGCTTCTGCCTCCCAAGTGCTGGGATTAAAGGTGTGTTCCACCACTGCCAGACAATGCCTTTCTTTTTCTTTCTTTCTTTCTTTCTTTTTTTTTTTTTTTATTCTCTTAAAATTCTCTTTGGCAAAGCAACCTTGTTTATAATTTTGATGAAGTCCAATTTATCATTTTTTCCTGTTACCGGAATGTTGATGGTATGTTCAAGAACTTTGCCCACATCAAGATCACAAAAATTTTCTCATGCATTCTTTCCCTCAAGTCTTAGACCATCCCAATGATATTTAACTCCATTTTCTGTTCATTTCTGTCTGAGGTTGTCTCTGGCTTCACTTTATGACATTTGAAGCTGCACTGTCTGTTAAAAAGACAGTTCCCCAACTGAATTACCTTTGCACCTGTGGCAAAAATCAATTGACTAATATCTGTGTATGCCTATTTTTGGCCGCGGTGCTCTGCATTGACCTGTGTGTCTGTCTTTATCAGTACTGCACTGTCACTCTTAATGTAGTTCTGCAGTAGAATTAGTCTTTGAACATCATGACTAGGAAGAAATTCTTTAGCCAGTTTTCTTTTCAATATTCTTACCTAAGCAAAAGAATCATTTCTCAAAAACTACAGTGTCTTCTAAGTTTCAGCTTAGATATTGACTATAAACCTAGAATAAATGGTACCTATACTTTTTTACCCCTTTATTGGATAGAGTAAGACCTCAGACCCTGTGGCATTTACCTTGTGTTTTCCCAAATTAATGGCAAAATACACACACACACACACACACATACACACACACACACACACACACACACACACACACACACACACACACATACACACACACACACTTACAAGAAAACCATTTAGTAAACTCCCATCTGTGAAACTTCTCTTTAAGGGCTTCCCAAAAAGTCAGCACCATTGGCAGGTCCCTGCATTCTGCCTGAGCATCCAGATTGTGGTAATACTTTACCAGCCATTAATAACCAGCTTCCTGTTTGGTAGAGTGGCAGGTGGCAGGACTGAGCTCTTATGACTCATCCTATTTAAGACAGCCTTTTGAGGAGTGACACTTCCATACGAGTAAAGCTAAATGATGTCTGATTGGGAGCATTTTCTTATAAAAATAGTTGGATTTCAAGTGCCTCCAAAATTGAACCTTTTGTCTTTTTAGCAGATATGCTTCAATTTCCAGTCTGTGCTGAGCTCAGTGAATAGATAAATGTTATTTTCATCAAATTTTTGTACCAGCTGTTATTTTCCCCTGAAAAACAAATAAGTATTGCAACTTCTTTAAAAATGAGAAGTTTTTTTGCATTACTATTTTGTTGTTGTTGTTGTTAGTTTGATATTTCCCCAAAGTCACCAGATTCTGGGTAGGAGAATTCCTGAGTATTTCAGATAGGTCTGTATACGTCTAGGGCATAGTTTTTGTCTGGCTGCTGAATCCAACTCCTGCTTTATTTTGTTTATCATTTTCTTGGCTCTGATAGGCTTAGGAAATTTAAAAGACAGAGTATTTGGGGTTGAAATCTTTATCATTGGAAGATAAACTGTTGTAAATGCATCATAAAGAACCACATTGAAATATTATATGTTAAAATGTTGGTCAAGAAAGATGTACTTAAAATTTTTTGTTGCAAAAATAATATTTTTCTTACTTTAGAAAAGATGAAAGAACATGCAAAGAGACTGTGATTAAGCTTGAGGACAGGGCACATACTGAGTTTACCTGTTACTTGCTGGTACAGGATAGGCCAGATTCCTTAACAGCTCTATAGAAGTCTTTGGTACATAAATTGCCAAATCCCAGATAAAGGAAATTAAATTGCAACTGAATTGATTCTAATACTAAGAAGTGCTGGTTTCCTGTGGCCAATTAAATTCCTACTGGAAAGTCAACATTTTATAATGCTTGGTGATAAATGATTTTTGGCTTTGGATTGGTGACACCCTAGGATCGGTTGGTTAGTAGACCTTATTATACATACGGATCACCTGAGAGCTTGTTAAAATTTAGATCTCTGGGTCCCAGTGCTGAGAGATTTAGCAGGTCTGGGTAGTAGCCAATAATATGTATTTTAATAACCTTGCTTTCAACCCTGTTTCTCACAAGGTTGCCACATTTTCCAAACAAATTCTTTTTCTCTTACTGAACATTAAAAATAGTATTTCATTTAGTGTATTATGAGACTTAATGATGGAATGTTGAGGCTTAGCTGTAACTAATTTAGAATTCCTAGGTGTAAACTAAGACATAGTATTCAATAAGTATTCAACACACAGACTTCAGCTAGACTTCTTTCAATTAGAAGTTATTAGTTGCACAATTTCCATTTTTAGGTTATCTGTGCACTCATAGATAGTATTAGATAAGGGTGGAGCCCAGGCATAGATACCTAGGGAATTTCACAGGGTTCTTTTATAATCAGTGATTGCCTACTGTGCACTTAATGATGTTACTCAGGGTTCCATTAGGTTAGCTGTGAATTTACTAATTGGTCCCCTGATAGTAGCCAGAGGGTGTCAAACCCTGTTGCTCTATCCCATAATGGTCATGCCAGGGACAAGACAGAAGTTGCTGGTTTCAACCCTGGTCCCTTTCCAAGGATAACGCACACTTCTCAAAGGATACTTACAACAGGAATCTCTAGGGAGTTATAGGCCTCTAACTTTGGAATGTACCCATGACCTACTTTTAAAAGTAATTTAAAGATGCTGCCAAGCACAATCAAAGACTAGACTACTCACTAGCTATTCTGAAGAATTAGAGTGACATTGATATTATCTGCTACATCAACAGCTTTAATCCATTTTGAACAGGTTTTCTCCTACCTCTGTGGATTCTTAGACTAGATGAAACATGTCTAGTGTCTGAATTCATAGCAGTTGCAAAAACAAACAAACAAACAAAAAAAACAAAAAAAAACCTCATGCGAATTGTTTCTATACATATACAACAAATGTTTGCCTGGATATAAAGTATCTCCTGGAAGAATAGTGCATTGAAAACTTGGTATCTAAGCTAGTAAGTCCAATAACTGAGAAGTGACTGAATCATGAGAACTCTGACTTTGTCTGTAGAAAGAATATCTTCTTTGTTATATGGTTGCATCACCTGTCAGTTAAAAAACCGTTGGCTTATGGCTTAGGCAAGAAATTGAGGTGGGACATCTGGGAGAAGAAAGAATTCTGGGAGATTGGGCCAGGAAGATGTAACGTGATGGGGGCATGGTACTTGAGCACAGGTGACCAGCCATATGGCAGAATGTAGATTTAAATAAATGGGTTCTCTTAAGTTCTGATTCTAGTAAGAGCCTAGCTATATGGCTAAGGTATTTGTAAATATATATTTGAGTCTGAGTCTTATTTCTGGGAACATGAGGCTCTGGGAAGAAAAACTGGGCCTAACTTCAACATTGTTGGTAGATTTATAATTTGATTCCAGTATTAAGAAGTCGTGAAGATATTAGGAAATGGCTACTGGGGTCATGCACTGGGAAGATATACTTTGTCCCAGGCCTCTCCACATTGTTCTCTTTTCTGTGGTATTGCTGTGAGGTAAGTGAGCATGCTCTCCCACATGTACTCATTGCTGCAATGTTTCTCTCTTAGACTACAGGCTATGGAGCCAGTCGAGCATAGATCAAAACTCCTGAAATATGAACCAAAATTAATCATTCCTTTTTCAGATTATTTTGTCTCAATGATAATGGTTGACAAACCAGGGCTGAAAAGATGGCTCAGTTATTAAGAGTGCTGGATATTCTCGTACATGGTACCTCACAAACATTTGTAACTATATTTTTAGGGGATTCTACAGCCTCTTCTAACCTTCATTGGCAATGTATGAATGTGGTACACATACATACATGGGAGTAAGGCACGCATACATATAAAATTAAAAAAAATTTTTAAAAGTAGCTGACAAACCTAAAAGGTAATCAGATTTGCTGACCTGGTATTTATATTCAGAATTCCTCAGTTGGCAGATGAGAATCCTAAGCATCTTTCCCTTGTTGAAATGAATCCAGTGCTTTTTTCGTGTATAAATGCTTGACCTAATAAAACATTTCTGGATTTTTGGAATCCTTAGTTTGTACCATTTAACAGTCTTTTGGATTGTGACTTGGAGGAGTTCTGTTCCTGCCAAGGACTTGTTCCTAATCACCCCAGTAAGATTGTGCTGCCTTGGCCTTAATTGGTTCAGGGTGTTTCTGAGTGATTGATTTCATCTATTCTATTTGCTGGTGTCTTTCATATAAATCAGTCTGTATTTTCTAGAGCTATTTCCCTATAGCTGTATTTTTGTTTAGTGGAAATTCTGTAGCAACAGAAATTGTGCAGAGTGCTTCTGCCCTAGGAAGATAGGCTGAAGGACCCTGGAAAGATAGGCTGAGGTCTCTGGGAAGATATACTGAAGAGCCACCACAACTGATAGCTTAATCTAGGTGCCAACGAGCCTGTGTGTGATACTGAATCTACTGCCTCATTGTCTAATTGGGCTAAGTAAATTGATAAGACTCATCACAAGAAAGTAGAGGTGACAATAGTACTTATGTCATGGGGTAAAGCATTAATGACTCAATATACGCAAAAGCTCTCAGAACTATTGAGTAGTATTGGTGAAATAGATACCATTCCCAAAGCTTGTCCTAAGATTATGAGTAAGTTGATTTGGGGTGGGGCTTAGGCGTTGATGTATTGTAAAAACTCTAACGTGGCTTTCCTATGCAGTTAGTTTTGAAAGACACTGGACTAGGTAAGCTTCAAAGTCTAGGCTAATAGATACTGCCATGGATTTATATACTTTTGCTTTTGTCTCTTTATTTTGTTCTATTTAGAGCTGTTTATGTTATTAAGTTCTGTTTAGTAAGCATCCTAGGAAGGTATGACAAATTAACAACAAATGCATGCTAGTTATATTTTTTGTAATGGTAGATTCTTCACTACTCTTTCTTAGTGCACATATACATATGATTGTGTTAGGGTGAACACACGTGTCTATGAGTGTGTGTTGATGCTGGAAGATAACTTTGAGTATCATATTCAAGAAATGCATCCTTGCCCTTTGTGACAGGGTCTCCTATTAGCCAGTTCTCAAAAGTTAGGCTAGTGTTGTGTTATAAAATGTTTCCTGTGGAGACAAAACACACACATCTGTCACTCCAGATAGGGATCTCATGACAGTCTAAAGTACTTATTACACAAAAGTCTAACTCAGTGAACCAATGAGTTTTATTGGGATTATTTACAGGAGCGCAAATAATTCAAAGACAGCTGCATCACCAAAGCCCCCTCCAGCATGGGTGCCAGCTCACAAAGCTGGGAACCTGGAATACACTGCCCAGCCTGCAGGTTGCTCAGTAGGTTGGAGAGTGTTTTCTTCAGGTGCCCCAGCTGCTCTAAATTTCTTCCAGGCAGCTGGGAATTTCTGCCTCTTTGCAACTCAGCTTCCTTCTTTCTTAGAGGAGACTCTCAGCTTTTATTTTTTTAATCTGGTATAAAGGGACCCAGCAAATATGGCCAATTTCAGGGACTTTTCAAAGCTTCTCTGGGCTGTTTATCTTCCCGTTTAAGGAGCTTCCCTGAAGAATGGAATTCTTTTTTCTGCAATTAATTTTTTATTGGCTATTTTATTTATTTACAGTTCAGATACCATCCCCTTTGCCCATTTCCCCTCCCTAGAAACCTCCTACCTCATCTCCCTCCTCCTTTTTACTTTTATACCATTTTAATTACATGCAAATATTAAAGTCAGTTCTAGGTTGAGGAATTAGCAATATAATAAATGCAAATAGTCAAGGAACAAGCAAGACAATGAACACAAATAATCAAAAACAAGCAAGGCAATAAACAAAGTTCTGTGAACACTGCCATGATCACTGTTTCTAAAAAGGCTTATCAGGATGACCAAAATATCTGAGCCAACTTCCCTGTAGGAGTCTTTTAGGAGAGATGACAGAGGTTCTGGTTAGTCTACAAAGTGATGGACTGGGTATTAGGCCTATCTTGTACTTTACTGATATAAATTGGTATAGTTATGCTCTAATAGTATTTTGAGAGAAAGGTTTTTTTTTTTAATTTTAACAGGAAGGGTGATATGTAAGAGGAGCTAAGTTGGGAGGAGAGAGGAAGAAGAGGAGTAAAGAGAGGAGGAGGAGAGTGAGAGGAGGAGCTAGGGAGAGACGGAGAATGAGAGCTGGGGACATGGAGGTGATGTTCGCTTGTCTGTAGCAGTCAAAGGTAGTTGGTACATCTAGGTTGGGTATTGGGTTACACTTCTGATTGTATGGGCATCTTGTTATTGATCATTACCAAATATATAAGCCTTTAGATAATCTAAGCATTAGAGTCTCATCTGTACCAAGCCTGTGTGATTGGCGGGATAGTCTGGGCAATGCCCAACCTTGCAGAGAGAGTGTGGAAGACTGGCAGAGCCATCTCCCATGCTGGCGTCTCGTGAGTGGCAGGGCTGGTGTCTCTGGCTGGCCATTTCTAGCTATGGTGCTCACATTGCCTCTGGCCATCGAACATGGCAGCTGAGCCAGGCAGAGCCAGTGCAGCTTAGATAGTTGGCTTTGCTGGTGGCCACTTTTTTAATAATTACTAAAACAGTTCTCTGTCCTACCCCAAAGTCATTTTTATGCCTGAAACCTATTTCCTTGTTCTAGCCTAAAATTTAGATTCTTGCCTGAAATTACTTCTTTGTTCTAACCTAAGATTTAGATTCCTACCTGAAATTACTTCTTTGTTTTTGCCTAATGTCAGATTCCTGCCTGAAGCCCACTTCCTTGTTTTTGGACAATGTAATATTCCTGCCAAGCAGCCCATTTTCTTGTCCTTGACCCATGTCAGTTTCTTGCTAAGCAGCCTCAAAAGCTCTATACCTCTCCCCCTTTTTAATTTTGTTAACAAGACTGGGCCTGTCTTACCCATTGTGGAATAGGTGTCATCAAAAGCAATACACTTCTGTCATATATTAGTAAGGCTCTGTGCAGAATCTTACCCGTCCTTGGCTTGCCAGTCTGTTAATTTAATAACTCTGTCTGGGGGTCCATTTTCAGTTTCAAGCCATGTACTTTGGCTGCTAACATGTTAATGTTGTTAAAGACAAGTTTTAATAAGATGGGCAGGAATAAAAGTATTCCCAGGACAAAAAGGGCTAGCATGATCAAGGTATATATGTCATTCTTGAAGCTTGACCAAAATAGAAATACTGACCTCAGGCTATGGATAGTTTTATCAGCAGTATCTGCTGCATCAATGTTCAGCAGAGCAGCATTCTTTAAATTCATATGCTCATTATGCAAAGTTAAAACATCCACAGGGGATAACATCTGAAATGTAGATAAATAAAGTAGCCAATAATAATAAAAAAAACCCCCAAACAACCAAAAAACAGAAAATGGAGCTGGCTATTGCAGTCAAGCATTTGAGACTTTTTGGCAGCAATTTAATATTACCCATATTACTGGGATTCCTTATAATTGTCAAAGACAAGGGACTGTGGAAGGGGCCCATGGAACTTTAAAATAGTATCTTTATAAAATTAAAAGGAGGGGTAGGATAAAATGTTTTAATCTTAGAGGAATCTTTCATCATAGCTAGACTGGCTGGCCAGTGAATGTTCATGGATTCTTATGCCTCTGTCTCACAAGCACTGATTTTGTAGACTTTTTTTATGTGGGATCTGGTAGGACTCATGTCCATGTGCTTTCAGGATATAGTGCTCACGGATCCATCCTCCTAGCCCAGGTCATATTCTCTCTCTTATCACCCTTTATTCCTCCCTCTCTTTCTTCCTCCATCCTTCCCTCCCTTCGTCCCCCCTCCTCTCCCTCCTCCTCTTTCTCCAAGTCATGGTGTCACCTTATAGCCTAGGTGACCTGGAGTCCACACATACTACCTCCCTCCACCTCCTGAGTGCTGGCTGCAACGGTATGCACCACCATACCTGGCCCCAAGAATGATTCTTAGTGATTTTAAGTCAAACAGGTTTTCAAGCTTAAAGCATAAGTGTTCTTTAGCTACTTTAGCGCACTGTCCAGTAACATCATATGGAATTCATAGGCTCACAATAAATATGATTTGGTTAGGGAATTCAGGGTATGCATGCTCATGTAGAACAGATAAACATATCGATTGAATATTTGGTGCCTGGTGAGTTATAATGAGTTGGCTTACCAGGCAGTTACATAATTATGCTCTTGAATGAATTAACGCTTCTCAAATGTGAGAAAAGCATACTTGACAAAAAGCAATGTAAAGGACTTGGCTTAAACTGTGTGGTTTTAAATATCCTGTTCATTGATCTTTGGTTATCCTAGTAAATTCAGATAGGTCATGGGATGTTAAGAGTACTTGGTGCCATTAACTTTAAACTAAATAGAAAAGAATGTCTTTCTAGTTCAATGACTGGTGACATTTTGAGAGCATAGGAGTTAGGGAGTGCCTACCTATAAATTTTCAGATATGGTTCTGGCTGTCACACTTCCAGTATCTATTAGTGGGTTCCAAATATTTCTACTAGCCTCTTAGCAAATATAAGTTTTAGAAAGGGATCTGGAATATAGAAGACAGGAAAAGGCCTTGCTAAAAGTTCATTGTCTTTAGAATTGAAATAATCCAAGAATCCTGAAATAATTGATATATCACCTTATTTTAGTGGAGGCCTTGAGAAGTAGGCTATACAGGGCCGTGAGTGAGAACTGGGGTGTGTGGCTTCTGGAGGCTGACAATGTTTTGCAGTTTAGTTTGTGTGGTAAAGTTAGGCAATATACTTTGTTGGTACCTTTGTTACCTGTGTGCATGTTAGAGCTTACAGTAATAACTACTTGAAAACACATTTTATAGCTCTGCATATATATTTTATTTATATGAAATTTCACAAGAAGTCCACAAACACAGGAAGAGCTATGAATATTCATTACTATTTTTAGGTTGTATTAACATGGCATAGGGATAATTTTACTTTTATAATTTGCATTTTCTTCTATAACCATATGTTACTTTACTTAAAATACCTCTTAAAATATTGCATGTTATAGACTACTCCATTTTGATCTACTTCTATATTATTTATGTTACTATAAAATGGTATCAAAACTTGCATCTATGTTCATATGTGTACCCATCTGTGTATACTATTCATATATAGCTATGCTTTTGGAGATTTCTGGAATATCACTTCTAACAGTGGTCACTGCTAACAGAAGCATATGGAGTAATGCTTTGGTAGAGGAGAACCTTTATTTTTATTATAGAGAATTATGGTTTGTCTTGATGCTCTTTTAAAAATATAAGTGTGTTACTTTTTAATTAATAGCACATGCTAAAAGCAGTACATTTTGTCATCTATACAGAATTGTTTTGAAGGAATAAAATGGAGTCCATTTAAATGTCTATCAATTTGTTTTGGTGGAGAAGGCCCATCTGTAGGAAGACTCATCTGTATAGCGGAATAAAAACCTCATCTCCTCTGTCCCAACTGTCACATGGCAGAGCCTCTGGTAATAGGCCTATTGAGTGAGACCTTTGAATTTAATCATGGAGGCCCTCTGTGATGGCTAATCCTGGTTGTCAACTTGATCATATCTGGAATGAACTACAATCTAGGACTCAACTGTGATCCAGATCTTGGGGCTGGATGATACAAGTTTCTGACCTGGATCTTGGCTTGGAGATCTTGAAGTAAAGTAGCCTTGAAAAGCTTAGGTCCAAGCAAAATAGTAGACACCTTCGATCCTAGAAGACTAAAGCAAGGAAATCTCTGAGTTCAAGGTCAACACCTTTAATCCCAGAAGACTAAGGCAAGGAGATCTCTGAGTTCAAGGTCAACACCTTTAATCCCTGAAGACTAAGGCAAGGAGATCTCTGAGTTCAAGGTCAGCCTGGGACAAAGCAAGTCTCAGATCCAGGTGTGATGGCACACACCTTTAATCTGGGCCATACTTTCTACTGGAGACCTACTTAAGGACATTGGAAGAAGGAAGATTTGCTCTTTTTTGCCTGCTTGCATTTACTTGCTAGCACATCTGTTGGAATCTACTTCTACAAAGACCAACTAAAACAAATAGCCTCATGGGATTGAGCTGTGGGAAAAAAAAAAAAAAAAAAACCTCAAGGTGAGAGGGGAGGCCTGCAGATCCCACATTCATGCAGTTGCTGCGAGCAGGCCTGCAGCTGCATCGGCAAGGTTCAGGGTTCCAAAGGCTGGCACTCTGGCAGCAGGCATAGGAAGGTCCAGGCAACACGTGGAATCCGGTTTTCCAAAGCTTTTATTGTTCATGGCGTGGTGAAGATGGTGTGCGTTCCCCCCAAAAGTCAGGGGGCCTGACTTTTTATAGGGAGGGGGGAAAAGGAGCAGGAATAATTTAATTAGCTATGCCCCCCCCACCCTTAGACAACTCATTAATATTTAAATCTCTGGAGGTGGAGACCTCTACCTGTGTCCTTACGTGATTGATGGTGCAGGTTAAATGGAGTTACTTATCCTAGGTCCGACATTGAGCAACTTCTAGATTCTTGGACTTCTAGATTCTTGACTTCTTATTAACAGCTGCCCATTGTTGGGGTAGTTGGATGACAAACGTTCTGTGACTCTAGAGAACCCTGAGTAATATACCCTATTTAACACAAAGCATACTTCTCAGCCAGTAGAAGGTATTGAAGAACATTTGTTGAATTCACTGGAAATCAGTACAGTGATTAAACAGTGTGTGACTTATTAAACGTTCACTGCTATCGTTCAGAGTTTTTCTTTTGTTCTTTATGAGCAGGCTGATGTAGAGAACGTAAGAAGAACTTACTGTTTTGAAGGTAGTGAAATCATTTTGTTTTGCTTTTGTATGATTTGCGATGTTGCAAAACAAATGCAAGGCATTATGCTTGCTAGGTATGCCATCTACCAATAAGCTAGTGTCTCAGCCCAGAACCACATTTTGCAATTCAGATATCTGGAACTGTTCAGATTGAAACTGGGTTTGAAGTCTTCTCTAAACCCTTTTCACTTGTCCTGCACAAGTGGCTAGAAAATGATATCCACCTCTAAGGACAATTATTTTCTTGATCCTGATGCCAAAGTGATAGACGGTGGTGAAATAAGAGAAGAAAATGACAATAGTAACGAAAGGTTGAACAGAGAAAATTTGTAGTATTTTCTTGTGGCTGGAGCCCTGTCATGCACAGGCTATTTGCATCTTTGGCTAGAGACCTTTAGCTCAAAATCAGGACTAAAAATGTCAACATATGCAAATGCTTAAAAGAAACTCATCATGGCTCAATCTCCACCCCCTTTCCAGCCTGCACCTTCCACTGGGCAGATCAGCAGTTGTCTGCCCTCTGAAGACAGTCTAAAGGCCTCCTAGGAGATCTGCTGCATGCAGGACTACAGGTCAAGGATCCTCCCAAATAACCATAGTAGCTGGGAACCCCTAGCAGACACAAGACCCATCCTCTCTGCTTATACTCCATCCCCTTTCCAGCCTGTGCCTCCCACTGGGGCAGATCAGCAACTTGTCTGACCCTCTGAAGATCCTCTAAAGGCCTCTCAGGAAATCTGTTGAACTCAGGGCAACAGACCTCACAGTTTAAAGGCCTCCCAGGAGATCTGCTGCACCCAGAGCAACAGACTCCACCCTCTGAAGGCCTCCCATGAGATCATCAGAATGCATTTCCCTCTGAAGACCCCAGGAGATCTGAAGCTCTCCCAGGAGATCTGCTTCAACCAGGGCCACAGGTCTATCAGGCCAGTTAACACAAGACCATAAGCAACAGAAGCCAGTATTGGTACCATGAGAACCCAATTCTCCCACAACAGAAAACCCTGGATACCCCCCAACACATCTAAAAATGAGGATACTGACCTAAAATCCTATCTGATGAAGGTAATAGAGTCCTTTAAGGGGAAAACCTAAGAAATGGAAAGATACAGAAAAACACTGGTAAACAGGTAGAAGCCTTTAAAGAAAAAAGAAATAAATTTCTTAAAGAAATACAGGAAAATAAAATCAAACAGGTGAAGGAAATGAACAAAGCAGTCCAAGACCTAAAAATGGAAGTAGAAACAATAAAGAAAACACAAATGGAGGCAACCCAGAAAATGAAAAACCTAGGAAAGGGGTCAAGAGCTACAGATGCAAGCATCAATAACAGAATACAAGAGATAAAAGAGAGAATCTCAGGTGTAGAAGATACCATAGAAGATATTAACACAATGGTCAAAGAAAATTCAAAACAGAAAAAAAAAAAAAAAAAACCAAAAACCTCCTAACCCAAAACATCCACGAAATCAAGGACACAATGAAAAGAGCAAACCTAATAATAGGGATAAGAGACTGAGTAAAGATTCCCAGCTCAGAGGACCAGAAAATGTCTTCAATAAACTCATAAAAGAAAACTTCCCAACCTCAAGAAAGAGATGGCCATAAATGTATAAGAACCTTATAGAACACCAAATAAATTGGACCAGAAAGGAAAATCTTTTCGTCACATAATGAACACTAAATGAACAGAACAAAGGAAAACTCCAAAATAAGGAGGGTACGTACACCAAACAAACAAACAAAAAAAAAACCAGGACATTAATCATCTCACAACAAAACTAAGAAGAGTCACATACACATAATGCCCCTACAACAACAAACATAACAGAAACTAACAATCATCTGTCTTTAGTATCTCTCAATATCAACGGACTCAGTTACCAATAAAAAGACATAAGGTAATAGACTGGATACACAAACATGATCCAGCACTTTGCTGCATAAGAGAAACACACCTTAATGACAAAGAAAGACACTACATCAGAGCCAAAGGGTTGGAAAAAAAAAAGTCTTCCAAGCAAATGGTCCCAAGAAACAAGCAGGAGTTGTCATTCTAACATCCAATAGAATAGACTTTCAACCAAAAGCCATCAAGCAAGATGGAGAAGGACACTTCATGATCATCTATGCCCCAAATGTGAGAGTACTCACATTCATAAAAGAAACCTTACTAAGCTCCAAACACACTTCAGCACTCCACTCTCACCAATGGACAGGTCATGGAAACAGAAACTAAACAGAGACACAGTGAAACTATTATGAACCAAATGGATTTAACAGACATCTACAGCACATTTCACACTAAAACAAAAGAATATACCTTTTCCTCAGCACCTCACAGTACCTTTTCCAAATCTGACCACATAATCGGTCACAAAACAAGCCTCAACAGACACAAGAAGACTGGAGACTGGGGAGGAGGAATAAGATGGGATGAGGAATTGTGGGAGGGTGGACCAGAAGTGGGGTAATGACTGTACTATAAAAACTAAAAGTAATGAAAGGAAGAAGGAAAGAAAGAAAGAGAAGGAAAGAAAGTCTTCATAATAGAAAATGGTGCTCTAAACCCTGCTTCCAGGCCCTTATACAATAAAGGAGTAAAAATGAAAATAGTTCCTGTTTTAAAATATCATCAGGAATGATGTCTGGTTCTAAAATGTGCTGAGGAAGTCATTTCTCCATTCAGGAACGCAGCACAGCTGCTCCAACATGGAGTTTGTGTGTTCTGGAGCTAAATGGACTTGTATTCTAAGAATATCCTTTGACAAGTAACAGCTCTAAGAGCTATTAAGGAAAAAAAATCTGCAAAGATTGTAGCAAATGGCTTCAAATAGAAACATCTTGTCTGTTGACAAGTGCCCTTTTAGCAGAACTTATATTTTCTTAAAGCAAATTTGCCAATCATTCTTATCAGCCTGCCTCTTACAAAAGCAAGAATAGATTATGTTTCTTTCATCTACAGCATCTACAGCTGAAGGTTCAAAAATTAGTTTGTTTTAGTTGATTTATGTGCAAGTGTAGGGCTTGGAAGTAACTACATTGGAAATAACTTTGACACAATGAAGAATGAAACACAGAAGCTTTGGGGTCACTTTAAAAGATCATCAGGATTCATTGTTTTTAATAGCTGAGTAACACTCCATTGTGTGAATGTACCATATTTTCTATATCCATTCCTCTGTTGAAGATCATCTGGGTTCTTTCCAACTTCTGGCTATTATAAATAAGGCTGCTATGAACGTAGTGGAGGATACATCCTTGTTATATGTTGGAGCATTTTCTGGGTATATGCCCAGGAGTGGTATAACTGGGTCCTCAGGTAATGCTATGTCCAGTTTTCTGAGGAACCATCAGACTGATTTTCAGAGTGGTTGTGCCAGCTTGCAATCCCACCAACAATGGAGGAGTGTTTCTCTTTCCCCACATCCTTGCCAGCATCTGCTATCACCTGAGTTTTTGATCTTAGCCATTATGACTGGTGTAGTGTGGGTGCTTTGACCCTTCTTAGAAGGAGTAACAAAATACTCATGGGAGTAAATATGGAGACAAAGTGTGAGACAGAAACTGAAGGAGAAGAATGCTTCACCTTGGTATCCATTCCATGTGCAGTCACCAAAGGCAGACGCTGATGTGGTTGCCAGGAAGTGCATGCTGACAGGAGCCTGATACAGCTGTCTCTTTAGAGGTCTGCCAGAGCCTGACATATTCAGAGGTGGATGCTCACAGCTAATCATTGAACTGATCATGGAGTTTCCAATGGAGGAATTAGAGAGAAGACTGAAGGAGCTGAAGGGGTTTGTGGCCCCAGCTGTATATGTAGGGGAGGATGGCCTTGTCAGGCATAGGTGGGAGAGAATGTCCTTGGTCCTGTGAAGGCTGAATGCCCCAGTGTGAGAGAATTTGAGAGTGGGGAGGTGGGAGTAAGTGGGTGGGTGGGGGGCACATCCTCATAGAAGCACGAGGAGGTGGGTACGGGATAGAGGATTTCTGGGAGGGGAGAATGGGGAAAAGAGATAACATCTGAAATGTAAATAAAATATCCAGTAATAAATTAGTTTAAAAAGAAAAAGATCTTCAGGAAGGCAGGGAGGGGAGCATTTTAGAACCAGAGGATGAGCTAAGGCTGCACAAACTGAGTGTTCTTACATCCAAGAATAACATGCTGTTAACTTCTGTCTGTTTTGACTCCTATTTTGCTGCCTGGTCTTCTGATTCCTCAGTTGATCTTGCTCAGCTTGTTATTGTTTGCTGCTGTGCATTTCAGAAGTCAACATATTTACTCAGAAACCTAGACATTACTCTCTAGAGATCAAGACCAAAAAGTAAAAATAGACTCAATAAAGACAACAGAAAGTGAGGGGAATCTAGAAATGAAAAAAATTAGGAACTCAAACAGGAACCTCAGAGCCAAGCTTCACCAACAGAATACAAGAGGTGGAAGAGAGAATCTCAGGCATTGAAGACTTGGTAGAAGTAACAGATACTTTGGTCAAAGAAAATGTTAAATCTACAAAACTCCTGTCACTAGACATCTAAGAAATCTGAAATACTATGAAAAGAGCAAACCTAAGGATAATAGGAATAGAGAAAGGAAAAGAAACTCAGCTCAAAGGCATATAAAATATTCATAACCAAAACTCCCTAACCTAAAGGAGATGCCTATCAAGACACAAGAAGCATATAAAACACCAAATAGACTGGACCAGGAAAAAAAGTCTTCTCAGTGCATAATAAAACACTACATATATAGAACAAAGGAACAGTATTAAAAGCTTTAAGGAAAAAAGACCAAGTAACACATCAAAGCAGATTTATTAGAATAACACCTGATTTCTCAGTGCAGACTCTAAAAGCCAGAAGGACCTAGACAAATAGATATTCTACAAACTCTTAAGAAACCATAGATGCCAGCCCAGATTATTATACCTAGCAAAAATTTCAAGATGGATGAAACGAGACATTCAGTGATAAAACCAAATTTAAGCAATATCTATCTACAAATCTAGCCCACAAAAAGCACCAGAAGGAAAACTTCAATATAAAGAGGTCAATCACACCCAAGAAAACATGGAATAAATAATCCCAAATTGGCAAATCAATAAAGGGGAAACATGCACACCACTGCCGCCGCCACCACCACCATAGTAAAAAGAATCAGTAAACACTGCACATTGATATCTCTCAGCATCAATGGTTTCAATTTCCCAATAAAAAGACTTAACAATGTATGGAAAACAGGATTTATCTTTCTGTTGCATCTAAAAAAATCACATCAAGGATAGACAACATCTTAGGATAAAATGAGAAGAAGAAGAAGAAGAAGAAGAAGAAGAAGAAGAAGAAGAAGAAGAAGAAGAAGAAGAAGAAGAAGAAGAAGA